>PVLA01005763.1:118756-138789 GCA_004027455.1 Hydrochoerus hydrochaeris | reverse complement strand
TTTCTGCCACTGTTCCTAAAATCCTGGTATTTTTTTCTCTCTCTCTAGAATGTCCTTCAGCATTTTCTGCAGGGTTGGATTGGTGGTCACAAACTCACCCAGTTCCTCTTTGTCATGGAAGCATCTTGTTTCTCCACTAATTTCTAGTGACAGTTTTGCAGGGTACATCAATCTGGGCTGGAGGTTATTTTCTTTCAGGACTTGGAAGACTTCACTCCAAGCTCTTCTTGATTTGATGGTCTGTGTTGAGAAGTCAGCCATGATTCTGATGGGCTTACCTTTATAGGTAATCTGTTTCTTTTCTCTGATGGCTTTTAATATTCTGTTTTTATATTGAATTTCTGGTGTCTTGATTATTATATGTCTGGGTGTAGCTCTGTTTTGGTTGTAGGTGGCTGGAGTTCTGTATGCTTCACACAATCGAATGTCATTTTCTTTTCCCATGCTTGGGAAGTTTTCCTTAATTATTTCCATGAATAGTCTTTGCAAATCACCTGTATGTATTCCTGCTTTTTCGTTCACGTTTCTTATTCTTAAGTTGTAGATTCTCTTGTCATCTTCTAGCCTTTGTATTGTTACTGCCTGTTTCCTTGTTATTTTTAGGAGATCTTTCCTTTCATGATCACACATTGCAAACTTGTCCTCAAGTTTTGATAGTCTATGCTTAGTTTCTTTTAAGGAGTTTTGCCAGCTTTCAATGGTGTTTTTAATTTCCGGGTAGTCTCTTTGAATCTGCTTCATGTATTCTATATTTTCTTTATATTCTTTATCGAATATTTCTCTCCTTTTTTTGTGTTCCTCCCCTCTTCTGTCTATATCATCCTGAGAGATGCTTCCTGAGAGCATTTCTTTTATTACTCTACTCATATCCTGCTTTACCTGATTTAATATTTCAGTTTTGAGCTCGTCTACAAGGTTCCGAAGATATCTCTTACTGTCCGTTGAAGCCATGTCTGATGTTGTGTCTTTGCCGCCTTCAGTCTCCCTTGTTTTTCCTTCTCCTGGATCAGGGCTCTCAGGGTTGTGGGCTGGGGTCCTCCTCCTGCCTCTCTCTCCTGTCCTGGCCCTGGCTTCCTCCACACAGGTTACAGTGCAGGTCCCAGCCCTCTTCCCTGTTGGCCACATTTCCTCTGAAGCATCTGGCAAGGGAACTCCGCCCTCTCCTGCCTGCTCTTGTCACTGAGGTGTAAGCAGTAGCTGCGTATACCTGACTCTCCCCACCGGGCCAGCCAAACTTCAGGTGCCTTCACCTGGTTAGTGCACGCTAAGTGCAGGGAATCGATTTGGGATGACTCATTGGGTCCCAGCCAGGGGCTCGGCCCAGTCCAAGCAAATCGCACGAATCTGCTCTGGGGAGGGAGCAACCAACCGAAGTCACTGTCACTCCCAGTTCTGGCTCCTCCTGTCCGATTCCAACATGTCACCCATTTGGTCACGCCCTTCCCGTGGTGGTGGTCTCATTCCCAGCACTGACCATGGATTAATGAAGGTCCCTTCACTGGCTCCGCTCTCCACTCTCCATTGGGCTCACCAACCCCTGACCTCAGCACTGCTGTGGTTTCTGTGAGTGGCAGCAGGAATGAGTTTGGGCAGCTCTGCCTGCTGGCATGGATTCAAGCTGGTGCAAACTTGGCAGGTCATCGCAAAAAACACTGTGTCCCATAGTTTTTAGCTGTTTCAGTTGTAGTCCCAAAGTATTTGATGAGCTTTTTTACATTTTAATTTCTTCCTGTGTCAAGAGGATCCATCTCCCTCTGTCTGGGTCTCTCCAGGGTGTTGTATTCTGACATATGAATTGTTTCTCCCAGGAGGCTTTGTATTTTGTTGCTCACTGATTGGCCATCTTGTCTTCTTTCCACCGTTGAAGTTTGATTGGAATTATAACAAATCTGTATAACAATTTTGGAAGTATGGCCATTTTCACTATATAGGTTCTTTCTACCCAAGAGCACAGGAAAGCCTTCTATTTTCTGATATCCTCTTTGATCTCCTTTTTCAGAGCACTATAATTTTCAATGTAGAGATCTTTTGCTTCCTGCATTAGATTGATTCCTAGGTATCTCATTTTTTGGATGTGAAAAGTGTTGTTTCCCTAGTTTATCTCTCAGTGAATTTATTATTTGTGCACAGGAAGGCTACTGGGTTTTGAGTGTTGATTTCATACCCAGCTATGCTACCAAATTTGGTTATTAAATCTAATAGTCTTCTGGTGGAGTTTTTGAGTCTTCTATGTAGAATATCATGTCATTCACAAATAATGATGATTTAACTTATTCTTCTGTGTCCTTGCTCCATTTCTTTCTTTCTTTTGTTTAATTACTCTTGCTAAAGATTCCAGAACTATACTGAATAAGAATAGTGACCCTGGACATCCTTACCTTGTTACTAATTTTAGAATAAAAACTCAATTTTTGGTATGATGTTAACTGTTGGTTTATCATAGATGGCTTTTATCAGATTGAGATAAAGACCATCTATTCCAATTTTCTATAGGGTTTCTATCATGAATGCATGTTAGATTTTATCAAAAGCTTTTTCACAGCTATTGAGATGTTCATATGGTTTTTCTCCTTGGCTCTGTTAATATGCTGTATTACATTTATTGATTTACATATGTTGAACCATTCCTACATCTTTGTGATGAATCCTACTTGATCATGTTGTATTATCTTCTTGATGATTTGCTGCATTCTTTTTGCCAGTGTCTTATTGAGGATTTTTGTGCCTACGTTCATTAGGGAAAATGGCCTGTTATTGTCTTTCTTAGCTGGCTTCTTCTCTGGTTTTGGTATAAGAGTAATGCTTGCTTCCAGAAATGAATTTGGGAGTATTGCTTCCCTTTCAATTTCATTAAAGAGTTTGAGAAGTGGTGGTATTAGGTGTTCTCTAAATTTCTTGTGGAATTCAGCAATGAATCCATCAGGACCTAGGTTTTCCTTTTTTGGTAGATTTTTAATTATATCTTCAATTTCATTGATTGATATTGGTTTACTTAGAATTTTAAATCTTCTTGATTCAGCTTTGGTAATTCATATGTATCTAGTAATCTGACCATTTTTTCTGCATGTTTCATCTTATTAGAATAAAGTTCTCAAAGTATGTATAGATAATCTAGATTTGTGCAGAGTCCGTTGTAATTTCACCCATTTCATTTCTAATTGTGTGACTTTGAGTCTTTTTCCTTTTTTTTTTTTTTTTGATATGGTTGTCTAAGGGGTTTGTCAATTTTATTTAATCTTTCAAATAAGCAACTCTTTAATTCATTCATTCTTTGTATTGTTTTCTTAGTTTCCATTGCATAAATTTCTGTTCTGATCTTTATAATTTTTTCCCTCATACAAACTTTGGGTTTGGCCTGCTCTTCTTTTTTTAGAAGTTCAAGGTTCAACATTAAGCTGTTTATTTGAGCTCACTCTATTTTCTTGATATGGGTATTCACTGCTATAAATTTTCCTTGTAGGACTGTTTTCAGTGTGTCCTATAAGTTCCAGTATGTTGTATTGTCATTATCATTTAATTGTAGAAACTGTCTAATTTTTTCTTTAATTTCATCTTTCACACATATGTTTTTCAGGAGTGTTATTTAATTTCCATGTGTTTATGTAGTTTTTGTGGATTTTTTTGCCATTGATGCTTTATTTCATTGCACTGATATCTGATAATATGCATGGGATAACTTCAGTTCCTTTGCATTTATTTAAGCATGTTCTTGAGCTAGTATGTGGCCTATTTTGAGGAACACCTTGTACGCAGCTGAAAAGAATGTATATTCCGATGTTATGGGGTATGACATTCTGTCAACATCGTCGTTCAAAAGTTAAGTTGTAATATTTCATTGTTGATTTTCTGTCTAGTTGGTCTGTTTGTAACAGTGGGTTATTGATATCCCTAAATGAAAATTGTATTAGTGCTTATTTGATTTTTTATGTCCATTAATATGTTTTATATAGTTGGGTGTATTGGTATTTTTTTGAATACATATTTATGATTGCTTTCTATTCTTGGATTGTTCCCATTCTAAGTATGTAGTGACCTTTGTCTCTTTTAATCAGTCTTGCTTGAATCTGCTTTGTCTGCAAATAGAATAGCTACCACTGTCTTTTTTGTATCTTGTCACATGGAGTATTATTTTACACCTCTGACTTTAGAATTGTGAATTTCTTTTTGAATTAAATGTGTTTCTTATATGGAGCATATTATTGGATCTTGTTTCTTGATCCATTCTTACTATGTCTTTTGATCGGTGCATTGAGACCATTAACATTGATGATTACAACTGATATGTATTGACTTATCCTTGTCAGGTTATTTTCCCATTATTGATTCTCTTTTTATCCCCTCTGTTTAATTTTCTGCCTTGCCAGGTAAATTCCTTCTGTTGGAGTTCATGGAGTTTTAGTCCATGTTATTTCTTTCTAGAATGGCCTTCAGAACATTTTGTAACACTGGTTTAATGTTCATGAATTTCTTCAGGTGTTCTTTGTCATAGGAGTATTTTATTTCTCCATCAATTTTTAAAGATAATTTTGCAGGATACATCAATCTGGGTTAGAAGTTCTTTTCTTTTAGAACTTGAAATACTTCAAGCTCTTCTTGACTTAAGGGTTTGTGTTGAGAAGTTAGCTGTGATTCTGATGGGCTTTTCATTTATTTATAGGTGATTTGTCCGCTTTTTCTAAGAGCCTTTAATCTATTCTTGTGTTGAATTTCTGGACTTTTTAAAAAAATTTTATTTTAAAGAGAATAAGGCCAAGCAAAATAAAACAGAACAAAGCCAATCAAAACAAACCAGTGTAAGTGACACAGGTCTTCAAAACAATACAAAATCAACAATGGTTATCATAGTGCCTCTTGTTGTCTTCAAAATAGCTGTAGATACCTTCGGACATAGTAAAAATCAAACAGAACAGAACAGAACCAATAAAAACAAAACAAAAAACGCAATAAAAGACTTCAAAACAAGACAAGAGTAATTCCAAAAGAGCTAACATAATATATCTTGTTATCTTCAAAATAGTTGCCCATTCTATCAGATATAGCAAAATCAATCAAACAAACAAACAAAAACCAAAATAAAACCCAACCCAACAAAACAATGAAAATGATACAGACTTCAAAACAAAATAATAGGGAATTAACAATGGCTACCACCTTCACAAGGAGATCCTCCATAGATCTGATCCTCTGATCTGATCAGACCACCAGCCCTAGACCTGCAAAGTCCAAATAGATGATCAGACCACCTGCCTTAGACCTGCAAAGTCAGTGAAACACCAAATACTGCATGCATCAAATTGCATTTCACCTCAATACCTATCTTCACAGCCTGTGTTTCTCTGGATCAGCCCATTGCTTATGAGGTGGGGTGGGGTTTGCACCAGAAGGGACTAGGATCTGGCTGTCCCCCAGGTGGCCCATGCATGGCACTGATTTGCAGGAAGGGCTTGTTTCTTGGTGACTTCTTGTTTTCTTCCCTTGCAGTGGGCAAATTTCTGGACACTTGACTATGATGTCTTGCTGTAGATTTTTTTTATCATATCTAATTGCAGTTATATATGCCTCACTTATCTGTATATCAAATTCCTTTCCACTGTGAGGGAAATGTTATGCCATGATGTTTGTGAACAGGTTTTTTATATCATTTGTGCTATCTCCTACTTTTTCACTGACTCCTATCAATCTTCTGATATTCTTCTTTGTGTCATCTAGCAACTGCTAGTTTGATCTCTTATGATCCCTTGTTATTTTTAAGAAATCTTTCCCTTTTTTGTATTTTAAAGAGGATATAACAGAATAAAACCAATCAAAACAAACCAGTGTGACACAGGACTTCAAAACAATACGAAATCAACAATGGTTATCATAATGCCTTTTGTTGTCTTCAAAATAGCTGTAGATACCTTCAGACATAGTAAAAATAAAACAGAACAGAACAGAATAGAAAACAGTAAAGACAAAAGAATGAATGCAATAAAGGACTTCAAAACAAACCAATAGCAAATTCAGAATTGCTACTGTAATATATCTTGCTATCTTTGAAATAGCTGCTCGTGTCATCAGATATAACATAATCAAACAAAACAAAAGAGAATAAAACCCAACAAAACAATGCAAATGATATAGGACTTCAAAACAAACCCATAGGAAGTCAACAATAGCTACAACCCTCAGAAGGTGGTCCCCTGCTAGATGTCAAAATGCATGCTGCTGTCCTCTGAACCTATGATCAGACCACTGGCCCTAGACCTGCAGTGTCAGTGAAACACCTAAGCACCACTTGCATCCAATTGCATTTCACCTCAATAGCTATTATCACAGCCTGTGTTTCTCTGAATCAGCCAGTTGCTTACAGGAGGGAAGGGATTGGTACATCTTGCCTGCCAGTCCATTCACCGGAAGGGGCTAGGGTCTTGCTGTTCCCAGACTGGCAGTGGCCTGCATAGGATGCTGGTTCCCAGATGAGGCAGGCTTCCTTGTGTGGCCTTGTTCTTTCTCCCCCCAGTCTGTGAATGGACTGACTCACAGGGAGAGGCCTGGGTCTGGCTGTCCCCCATACTACAGTGGCTGCACGTGATGCTGGTTCCCAGGCGGGGCTTGCTTCCTCTAAGAAATCTTTCTTTTCATGATCACTAATCACAAGTCTGTCTTCTATGTCTGAGATTCTGTCCTTACTTGGGTTTATGTATTCTTTCCTTACATAGGTTGCTGTAGATACTTTTGACAGAATTTTTAAGTCTCCTGGATATCTGCTTGTATCTGTTTTAAGTAATCTATTTCTTTTCTGTGTTGAGCATTCATGGTTTCCATCATTTTCCTAAGCTTCTCTTTTTAAAATCTGTATCTTCTCTAGTCACTAAGCATGTTTTTCATTGTGGTCACCATATGTGCAGTTATCTGAGAAATTCTTTCCGATTTGATTTCTTCCAGAGCTTCATTCAGTTGCTTTGTTGTTACCATTTCAGAGAGACCAGGTGGGTGGCTTTTGAATTATTTCACCTCATTGCCCACTGGGTTTGCCTTTGGTGAACTGGATGTCAAGAGTTGCGTCTTATGTAAATGTCTTCTCATTTTCTGTTTTCTTTTAGTTTAATCCTTGAATCAATGCTTGTAAATTGCCTATGGTGTATTGCTTTATTGCTAGTATGTAAAACCCTTAGGAAATGACTACTTCTGAGCAGTATCTTCTAGGTGTAAGTTTTGAGTCTGTTGCAAGATCCCTATGCTTCAGTTTTTTGAGGATGAGAAGTTGGTGCCTGTTTGGCCCAGCTCCTGGCTCTTTGGCACTGGCCCACAGTATTTTCTGTGACCCTTAGGCAATCTCAGTCTTGGAACACCAGGAAGAACGTCTGGTTAGAACACTTATGTCACTTTGGCTAAAGTGGCACAATTAGCCATAACAATAGCATCAAATACAGCCTAGAAATGACAGACCGAAGTAACCATTAATTTGCCACCTTTAACCATGTGGACTAGATTTGTGGTTATGCAACAAAATCTAAAATAAACAAGAAAATTGTGTGAAGTAAACCCTCATTATATCAATTTTACACTCCTGGGAGAAATTTTAAAAAGGAATAGGGGAAAAACAGAGAAATAGAGAAGAGGAAGAGATAGAAGCAAGGCTAGAGGACAAAGGAAGATCACGCAAACTTTAGGAAATTAGTGCAGAAAACAGGAGGGATAGAGAGAAGGAAGAAAGAAAAGAAAGACTAGAACAACAACCAAAAAACATTAGAAGCTACCTTCACATTCATATAAAGTCAAGATCAAATAATGAAGAAAAAAATAGAAAGAGGACAAATAAAAAAGTCCACTTTAAGGTTTACCTCTACTGTCTCTGGTAGGCAACATGGGGAGACAGAGTCCAGATCCATGTCTCTCTATCCCAGCGAGCTGGCAGTAACTTTATAGCGGGGTGGGTGGATAATCTCAGTGAGGCTGCACCTTTATTTTCCTGAAGTTCAGGCTGGTTTCTGGCCATGAACTGGGATCAGACCTGGTCAGCCTGAAGCAGTCACCGTAGCTTCTGCCAGCTTGAACTCAGCTGGGAGCTGCTAAAGGACCCACCCAGTTGTTCTGAGTTCTGAGCTTTTGGGCTGTCTCCAAGATGGCTCCTGCCCAATCACCTTATCCCTATGGATGTCCAATCCTACAGCACTCACTACCAGGCAATGCCATCGTCTACATCCACTGTTCCCTTCCACTTCTGTGTCTCTCTGTGGAGGCCTCTGGCGTTGCCAGCAGTCACTGTATATGCAGGTTTGGACTGTTCCTCCCTCACAGTGAGTCCCAACTCAGGGAGATGACACTGACTGCTGCCACCTCCCACGCTGAAGTTTCTCTTTTCACTCTCCCTGTAGGCTTCAGTTCTCATGTCAGATCCTTCCTGGGTCTAGGGGAAGCACTTTCCTCTTTCTTCTCTTCCTCATGTTGCTATAGTTTAGTGTCTGTATAGCAAATTTCATAGAGACTCTTTCTCTGCTGCTTACCACTCCATCATCTTCCTGGAAGTCCCAAAAAGATTTTTATAACAACCAAATTATTTTTTGTTGTGAAGGAGTTACTTAAAATACTCAATATTCTTCACTCTGGTTAAAGACAGTCAGGACTCCAAGTAGAAGGTAACAATATGCCTACTGATTTTAACTTTCATGCATAGAAATAATCCCATTTTAATGTGAACAGGAGGAACATGGTATAACAAAACTGAGTGGAAGCCAGGAATTGTTGTACACAGGTCAAGTCTGAGGCCAGCCTGAGCTCCATGGCATGTTTAAGATTGGCCTGGGCTACATATCAAGACAGACCCTGTCTACCTGAACACTGAAGGAAACAAATAACAACAACAGAAAAGAAACTTGTGGAGAAATTTTTCAGAGCTTTCAAAATGAGTAGTTACTTGTTTTTTTAAATTTTGAGTAATTTTTTGTACATTTTAGATATACATAATGAACACAATTCATCAGAGGGAGCTTGTTCCACCTGCACATGATACATCTTGGTTCTTTTTTCCCCAGCCTGCTCTCTTCCCTTCAACCCCTCCTTCTCTCCTTATTTACAAAGCTTTGTTTCCATTTTGTCCCTTCTGTTCTCTTTTTCTTTTCCTTTCCTACGTTTCCTCCATCCCCATCTCTTGTTCCCTTCCATTTGAATATCCTCTTCCTATTTCACAGTATCTGTTAGACATTTTGGTCCTTATTTACCCTTTCAGTTTCTCACACCAGAGAAACTGAAAATGTGGCATTTAAACATGTGTGTCCAAGTTATTTCACTTGAGAGTATGAACTCTTTTGTTTATTTTCTTTTTCTTCCTTTCTCCCTTCCCCCTCTCTAGTTCCCCTTCCTTTTGAACATTTTCTTCCTATTTCACAACAGCTTTTATACACTTTGGTCCTTATTTACACATTCAGTATCTCACACCAAAGAAATGGTGTGACATGTATGCATGAGTGTCTGATTTATTTCAAAAATGTTAAGAGTATGGTCTCAAGGTGCATCCATTTACCTAAAAATGTCTTGCTTATTCTTCTTGGTAGCTGATTAGTACCTCAGTACTCAGTAGTAGTATAAAAACAATTTTTTAATCCATTCCTCAACTGATGATCATTTGAGTTATTTCCAAGATTTAGCTATTACAAACTGTGCTGCTATAAACATGGGTGCACATATATCAGTGTGATATGATGTTTTTAGTTCTTCCAGGAAGACACCAAGAAAAGGAATAGCTGGGTCAAATGATACCTTTAATCCTAGTTTTCTGAGAAATCACATTGGTTTCTACAATGGTTGCACCAGTCTATACTCCTACCAACAGTGGAAAGGAGTTGCTTTTTCCCACAGCCTTTCCAGGATTTGTTATTGGTTGATTTCTTGATAATAGCCATTCTTTCTAGGATAAGGTGGAATTTCAGTGTTGTCTTAATTTGTATCTCTTGAATTACCAGTAACATTGAACACTTTTTTCAATCTTATAAACCAAGAGTTAGCATCATACTAAATGTACAAAAACTGAAAACTTGGGGCCTGGGATTTAGCTTAGTGGCATAAGTGCCTGCCTGGCAAGCATGAGGTCATGAGTTCAATCCCTGGTACTGCAAAATAATAAATAAATAAATAAATTCTGTTATTAAAAAAAAACTGAAAACTTTTACTCTAAAATCAGAAACAAGATAAGGATGTCCACTATCACCACTCCTACTCACTATAGTTCTGGAAACATTGCCCAGAGCAATTAGACAAGAACAAGAAATAAAAGGAATAAGGAAAACAAAGGAAGGAATTAAATTATCATTGTTTGTGGATGTCATGGTACTCCACATACCCAAAAACTCCCCCAAAAGACTTGTAGAATAACCAAATGCAGTAGTATAGCTGGATACAAAGTCAGCATTCAAAAATCAATCACATGCTTGTACGATAACAATAAATTTAGTGAGAGAGAATTTAGGGAAACAACACCTTTCACAATAGTATCAAAAAATGAAGTACTTGGGAATCAATCTAACAAAGTAAGAGATATATAGTTGAAAATTACAGTGCTCTGAAAGAGAAGATCAAAGAGAATATTAGAAAATAGAAAGATAGAATTGCAAGATGACCGACTGAGTGGTGGCATGATAGGAGAGCCTCTCTGAAAAAAAAAAAAACAACTCAGACACTGGAATCTGACAACATGGAGAAAGCCAGACAAAAGGAGATGAATTCTCATGACCAGGAAGAAACTGAGGAAAAAGAAAAAAAAAAAGAAGAAGAAGCGAAGAAGCGTGGACGGAGGGCTGGAGCTGGGCAAGCCCCAGTCACTGCACCAACATGTCTTAGAGTCAGGTGAGCGGGGGTTGGTGAGCTCTAGACCCTCGGCTGGAGGAGGTGCTGTGGCAGGGAGTAGAAACAGCCAGTCGAGCTGCGTGAACTTTGGTGAGTGATGGGAACTTGATTCCCCAGAGCGGGAGGACTGGCTAGATGACATTTTGGAGTTGGGCAGGGCCAGCTTGAATCAAAACCCAAGGCGGCATCCCATCCGTCAACAACTCCTAGTCCAAAGCAGATTGGTGGGATCTGCTTGGGTTGGGCCAGGCCCCTGGTGTAAACCCAATAGGTGAGGACGAGGCTGTTCTGAGCCAGTGGCATCCCCAGGGAACACACAAACTTGCTGAAGCATAAACTGGTTGACTGACGTAGGGGTAGGGGCTGGCTCTCAGCGTGCACCTCGCAGATCCGCAGTGGACTGGGGGGCGGCACTTCCCTAGCAAGTGTGCTGCAGAAAAAACTGTAAGCAATATGAAAGGCCAGACCTCCACCACCCACCTGTCTGAAGGGGGCCAGAAACATGACAAGACAGAGAAACAGCAAAAGGTCTCTAACTGCTGAACCAGGGAAAGTGAATCCAGCAGAAGTAAATGCAGAGGAGATTGAGAACAGCAAACCTGTAATGTCAGAGACAGCCACATCGGAAATAAAAAAATACATCCGTGACCTCATCGTCGAATTTAAATCTGAAATTCTAACTCAGGCGAAGCAAGATATAAGACCATTAATAAAAGAAGTCCTGGGTAATTCTCAAGTAGACACAAATGAAAGAATAGAGGAACCCAGAGAAAGGAGAGAAGCCTTTGATGAAGAATATAAACAAAACCTAGAATATATGAAACAGATCCAAAGAGAATATCAGGAAATTAAAAACTCCATTGAAAGCTAGCAAAACCTTTTAACAGAAACTAAAGACAGACTTTCAAAACTTGAAGATAGATTTGCAACATATGATTGTGAAAGGAAGGATCTCTTAAAAATAACAAGGAACCATGAAGCAACAATACAAAGACTAGAAGATGACAAGAGGATTTATAACCTAAGAATAAAATATGTGAATGAAGATGCAGGGACAAATACAAATGAAATAAAAAGTCTATTCACAGAAATAATTAAGAAAAACTTCCCAAACATAGGTAACGGAAGTGAAGTTCAGATAAATGAGGCATACAGAACTCCATCCAGCTACAACCAAAACAGATCTACACTCAGACACATAATAATCAGGATCCCAGAAATCCATCACAAGAACAGAATATTAAAAGTGGTCAGAGAAAAGAAACAGATTACCTATAAAGGAAAACTCATCAAAATCACAGCAGACTTCTCAATTCAAACCATCAAATCAAGAAGAGCTTGGAGTGAAATATTCCAAGCCCTGAAAGAAAATAACCTCCAACCCAGAATGCTGTACCCTGTAAAACTGTCTCTCAAAATTAATGGAGAGACAAGACATTTCCATGACAAAGAGGAACGGGAGGAGTTTTTGACCACCAATCCAACCCTGCAAGGACATTCTAGAGAGAGAGAGTAGAAAATCACCAGGGTTCCAGGAACAATGGCAGAAAGGCCTCAAAGAAAGGGGCAGACAGTGGAATGAAGGAGAAAAGTAAAACAACAATGACAGAAAAATAGCATAGCAGAGACAAGACAGAAAAGACTGGTTATATCGCTGTTTTATCCTAACTGATTTTATTTGAATCTGGTATGCTTGAGAGTATCAAGTCTGAGAGTAGAGGCAACTACTCTGAAGATGACAAGATTCAATAAGATACCCATTCTGGTTTGATTATTAACTGTCTTTGAAGTCCTATAATGTCTCCAATGTTTAGATTTTATTAATAGTGTAATGCAATGCTAAGTTTAATTATACTATGTTTGACAATATAGAAAATTTATTGAAAACAACAAGAGACATCATAGTAACAATGGTAGATCACCTAGTATTGTGGTTTTATATGTCCTTTTCATTTCGTGTTTCTCTAGGAATTTGTATTGTTGACTTGTTTTGATTTGTTTCTCCCTCTAATACAGAAAGGCTAGGTATATGTGTAGAGACTTATACATGTGTAGCACTTCTAAGTAGTTTATGAGAATAGATTATAGTTATTGTAAAGAAAAAAAGAGGAAAAGAAAGTATTCTAAAGGCTATAACTGCATGTATGTTTGAGTGTGTGGGATTGATAACCATGTTGCTAAAGTTTTTGTTGGATGGATGAACAAAACTGATTGCAGTTTCACTGTTTGGATGTGTACTTTGTAGGCTTTACTTTTGTAACTTAAATAACTATTTCTAAGAGGAAAATATGTAATTATCAACTTGTGATTTCTTACTGGTTACTATTTTGGGGGTTTTTTTGGGTTTTTTTTGTTTTGTTTTTTTTAGATTTTGTATTATTTCTACCCTCTTTCTGTTTCAAAATTTTTTTCTTTAAATAAAAAAAAAAGTGGAAAGATATCCCTTGCTCATGGGTGGGAAAAACTAACATAGTGAAAATGGCCTTACTTCTAAAAATGAATGATTTTTAAAACAAGCATTTTACTACTTTATGCAAATTCAAAAACAATATAGTAAAAGCTCACCAAGAAAATCAGCAATGAAAATAAGTTAAATATAGTAAATATGGCAATTATTATTAGTTTAGCCCTATGTCATTAATTTTGTCAACAAATTCTAAGTGCCAGGTACTGTTCTTGGGGCTAAGGATACAACAAAAAAAGACATAGCTGTTTTAATTAAAAATAAAACCTGTTTGTTTTATTTTTAAGAAGTCATTTTACAATAGAAAGCTTCATTTACCATTTTGAAGTCCTGAATCAATTTGTTTTCTAAGCAATTGATAGAGACCATGTAAAAATATTATGAATCAGAACATCCAATTTTCCATATTAGAAGTGTGGTTAATAATACTGACTGTTGTATGGGAACAGCTGGGTCTGGGAGCATCGAAGTCTGAGTAGGAGAAGGAGGCAGATGAGTCATGAACCAGTGAGTGTCCCTACAATGTGTCTGCATAGAGCTTCTCGTCTAGGATTTTCCATAAAATATAACAATAAAAGAATGTATCCTTGACTGGATATTTATATAGATGAAGCATATATTCAGAGCTTCCTGTCCATTGACCTTTTAATCTCTGTAATAATCTTATGATAAGCTGTTGCTACCTTTTTTAACTCATGTAGCCAGTAACTTCTATCTACAGGAAAAATACAAGCCGGAATCTGAATTTGATTTGGAGAACTTGGCAGTCTGTGGATCTAATTTATTTACAGCGGGAATAGAAACAACCAGTATCACCCTGAGATTTGGGCTGCTGCTCCTTATGAAATACCCAGAGGTGGAAGGTACCCCAAATGGGCTGGACGGGATCCTGACTTGGGGTGGGGGTCAGGTCTGTGATGCTTCATTTTCCCTGGATTCCCTTGCAAACACAAAGGGCCCTTCACTGTGTTTTTGCATTTGTCAATCAGAATTCTTTCTAATGATACTTTTGTTTAAGCTTAAAAATAGAGGAGCTGCTGAATCCCAAATCTCATGTATGAGAGACACAGAGCCAAAGCCCTAATTAAATGAGGGCATCGCATGTTGGTCTATGAATGCCTGGCTGTTTGACCTCAAGCAAGTTATTTAAGGTTGCAGACTTTGATTTTCCCACTGTGCAAAGCTCAAATTCCCCAAAAGGGATTTTCAGTTCTGATATAACTTGGAAGTGAAATTCAAAAATGGTTTTGTCATAGCTAGATAATCCCAAACCTATTCTCAGAGTACAGGTTATAGGAATCTAGTGTTTACAACACTCAACACAATGTTGTCTGCCACCCCCACAAAGGACAAGTCAGAGTTGGTAAAGCTCACAAAGAAGGTGGTTGCTCTAGCTTGAAGATTAAGCTTCTTCACTCTGTAGCTGCTGTGCTAAGGATCATGAGATAAACCATATTCCCTGCTACCTAGGTCTTCTCACCAGTACAGAGCAAACCAAGTAAGACTGGACACTGAGACATGCCTGATCCACCCTTGGTTTTCTGCAGCAAAATCTTAGGAATTTGCACCAGAATAGAGTAGAAATTCCCTCAGGAGCAGAGCAGTGTGTCACCTACCAACAAATCTTTAACCTTGGAGGCCTTTTCCAGGCCACTTCCTATCATACTTTAAAAGCATTTCCAGGGTATTTCCAGGTCTCAGAAAATCATAAACCTGAGTAACATTCACAATTCATGCTCCTGCAGCCAAAGTTCATGAAGAAATTGATCGTGTGATTGGACGCAACCGAAGCCCCAGCATGAAGGACAAGATGCAGCTGCCCTACACAGAGGCCGTTCTGCATGAGATACAAAGATACATCACCCTGTTTCCTTCTAATCTACCCCATGCTGTAACCCAGGACACAAAATTCAGACAATATGTCATCCCCAAGGTTCAAGGCCTCTGGGAAAACTGACTGGGATAAAAGGGGCAGTGTGGGCACTTTGATAGGCTCTGGGAGACCTTTCGGTTCCAATGGATGAGGCAAGCTGCAGTCACAGAGCCTGGGTCTCAAGGTCGTGGGTGCTCTGCAGTGCACTCTCAGGCCTTCCAATGCCTCTGGGTCTTTCTCTGCTTCCTACGCAGGGGAGGCCGACCTGAAACTTCAGGACCCCTTCCTCCTCTGACCAAATGCATTAAATGAGCAGTGATTTCCACTAATAAGAAGGTCATGGGGGCAGAAATGTGATTTTCATTACAAATTTTAAAAGGGGAGGAAGAGTTGGAAATGTTTAATGAAACCATGTCTTGTTGCCTTTAGTCCTAATTTTCTCCTACCAGGATCTCATATACCCAAACGTTTGAGAAACTGCTGTCCTTGACAGTTAATATTTTTAAATCACTTAGCATTTAGCAGAATGTTTACATGCATACTGGGAATGTTGTCAGTCTGCCACAGTGATTAAGTGTTTGGGATTTAAATAAAAACTGTTCCAGAGAATAGAAGAGGAAGAAATGATGCAGACATGACCAAATTACTGCAAAAATAGAAACAGCTACAAATCTTTCTTACAAATATCAGTGCAAAGTCTATTAACAGATAAGTCTAGCATGATATTGAAAATACTACACCAGTAACATGAGAATATAATCGGGAATATAGCCACAGTCCAACACTAGGAAATATACCTTAAGAAAATTCACCATATAAATAGAATTTGTGAAAGAGATTATGTTATAGTCTCGGAATATCCTCCCAATAATATTTAGCATCCATTCTTGGCTTTTTGAATCCTTAGTAAATAGGAATAGATGAATACCTTCTTAACTAGAGGCATTTTACCTCTCAAGTCATGTTTATTGATGTAAAACTGAAAGCCTCAACATTAATATCAGGAGTAAGATTAGAACATGCACATTGCCCAAGTTATTCAACTAGAATTGGAAAAAAATAGCAAGAGATACTTCATTTTAAAAAATGAAGTAGAGATTTGTATTTTTATGTAATTACACCTAGAAAACTATAACTGCATATGCTCTCTCTCAGAAGCTATGTCATGAACTGATAAGAGTGACTACATCAAGTCAGTCTAGGGAAAGGAGGGGTGCTTCCTCAGCTTATACCATTTTGTACGTTTTAAGTGTTGCATACCATGTCCCGATAGCTGTACAAATAAAGCTTAAAGAAATATAATATCAAGTAAAAAAATGGAAAAGGAAGTTTTCGCTTACATAGGAGTGCTTTATGATTAGATAGACCCGATTCGAATTCTAACTATAGCACTAGCCAAAAGTGCAATGTGAAGGGAAGTTTATTTCTCTTGTAAACTTCAGTTTCTTAATTGATACAATAAAAAACTGTTACTGGATATAGTTGATAAGAAAATTAAATGAGATTTATAAACAACAAGGCAGTGTCAGGCAAGTGTGAAGCATCCAATATAAAGAGCAGTTACCAGTATTGTTTTGTCATCTAAAGCTCGCAAAATTCGTGAGGCAAGGATCAAAGCCTTGGTGGTGGTGACCCATGGGGGGGTGGTGACCCCATTTTAGGAGTGAGAAAAGCAGGGTTTTAGTCAATAGATCTCATACTCAGGATCTCCATTTCTTCTACTTACACATAAACCCAGAACAAAAATAAAATTGTGAAAAAGTAACCTCTCCTAGTTTGAGGCAACAACCCAAGTAACCTCCATGATGTGTAGCAAACTTCAGTTTTGCAACTATTAATTATTCACATTGGGCATAATATTACTTTCTACCAAGCTGTCATATGATTGTATATATAAAACAGCTGTACCTTGAGATAGTCACTCACCAGGCAAGCATTGATTAAGGTGCTCAATCCACTAAAATTCAGAGCATGCAAGTTGTTATTAATTAAAGACAAATATAACAAACACTCTCCATTGCCTGGTTCCAGGGCACGATGGTCTTACCGCTGCTGTCTTCAGTCTTGTTGGATCGCCAGGAGTTTCCCAGTCCAGAGAAATTTGACCCAGGACATTTTCTGGATGAAAATGGCTGTTTCAAGAAAACAGACTACTTCATGCCTTTTTCCTTGGGTAAATACAAATTATTCTATCTAAACCACATGCAAGCACATTCTTGGCAAAGTTTGGCTTTCATTAAATTTATAGCATAAGTAAGTAATCCTCTGATGATAGCAAAGTCAGTCAGACTGTTATATCCTCCCAAAGCTTGATGAAGCTGTTACAATCTGTACACCAAAAAGAATCAGGCAAGTGTTATCCAGGGACAGTTTTATTGTTTGCAAGTTAATCAAATTCAGATGTCATGCATTCATTACCTATGACAAAGGGGCCTGCTTTTGGAGACGCTCCATTTATAATACTGACTTTTCCAAAGCAAAAGTACAGATTGTTTTTCTTTGTTTTTGACTGTTCACTGTTACTGATTTTCTGATTCTTAAAGGCAAAGTTCATCAAAGAATTGTGATCACGTATATCTTCCTTCTCCAAAATTTGGAATCCTACATATTCTTGCCTGTCTAAGAACTGTTTGACTCTCAATTACTGTCTCTCATAAGGCCATAAAGGCAAATTAGGAGTGATCAACAGGTGTTCTTTTCTCCTTGTTATCCTATACAAGCTTTTGTAGTATTTTCAAAAGTAAAATGAAGTGTTTTATTTCTAACATAATTGATGAAAAGTGTTCAACATAACAATGGACAATGCAGAAGAGCAAAAAACAGGAAAATAAATATTTATAATTTCACATTATAGAGGTATAACTTAATATTTTATTAAATATACTCCAAGTGTCTATGTATATATAATGTATATTTTTAAAATAAAATTTGGTTCATTCTGTGTAATCTGTTTAATAACCAATTTTCACTTAGTATATTATGATAAAAGCCTACAGCAGTGGTGGTGAATGAGCCACACTGGGCTGTTTGTATCTCTAAAAGATTCATCATCACTGATTTATAGTATTAGGTCAACTTTCATGTACAAAAGTAGGTTGCATCACATGATAGATGAACAATAATTTATTTCACCAGTCTTACAGATAGATGCCTAGGTTTTATCCAGGTCATAGCATCACAAATAATGATGCAACTGATATCCTCATAGGAGGATCTCTAGTTCCCAAAGATAAATTTCCAGAAGAATTACTGAACACTGAAAATTTATTTAGAGCATTTTGATATGTATTGACAGTCCTTTCAAAATAGAGTTTATCTACAAGCAGTTTACTAAGTGTTCCCCTTCTGTTCAGTGTTTTCAATGACTTTTGGGGCAAGAAGAGCTAATGCCAGTGATTCTTCCCTCTAGGAAAACGAGTCTGTATTGGAGAGAGTTTGGCCCATATGGAGTTGTTCCTGTTTATCACCAGCATTCTGCAAAACTTTTCCCTGAAGTCCTTGGTGGAACCAAAGGAAATAGATACCAAACCCATTGCTACTGGGTTTATCAATATCCCACCATCCTATAAGCTGTGTCTTATACCTAGATAAAAGAAGAATTTATTTCTTTTAGCCATTCCAATCATAATTGTTTTCCATTTCCTCTAATTCTCCACTTTAAATACTGCCTAGGACAGAAACCCTTCTCAGTAAAATTAGATGAATATTTGTTTTAATCTACAAATTGCTTGTTAACAAGATGGGCTGGGTCTTGAAACCTCCAAAAGGGCAAGCCATGGTGGTTCCAGGAAGAGAAATGTCAGACAGTGCCTCCCATGATCCTACCTGCTTGAGGGCTGAGAATCAACACCCCTCTGCCCCAGGCTACAGGCTGTAGACAGGCTGAGTTGATAGCAACTGAGATACAAAAAGCAACTAAAGGCCTATATTGTCTGGTTGATTGTGCAGGCCTGGGGCCAGCTTCTGAGCACCTATTGGGAGGCAGACAGAAAACAATATAGCAAATATGGGGGATTTCCTTCTGCTTTGCCTGTGAAGTCCAATAGTATTCTCACTGTTTTGCTTTGTTCTGATTAATTGTTTTGCTTTATTGAATATTCTGCTTTGATTGGTTTTATTATGTTCTTGGTTTGATTTTGCTATACCTGATGGAATGGATAATCATTGTGAATATAACAAGATATATTATAGTAGCTGTTGTTTTCCTAGTATTCTGCCTTGAAGTTCTGTACCAGTTTTGATTGGCTTTGTTCTGTTTTGTTGGATTTTATTATCTTTAAAATTAAAAAAAAATTTAAAGAAAACTCCAAAAGGACAACCAATATGTTTATAACCTATAAAGTACTATATAAACCATGCTCCAGGAGAACCAAGACCAAGCCCTCAGAAAGCTTTTATCAGAGACTATCAACAAATAGAGCCTTCACTCTTTTGGTGGATTTGGAAATAAAGTAATTGTCTGTCATTTTTGAAATAGATTAATACAATGGACTATGTGCACCTATTTCCATTTTAAAGCACTTACATGATTTTTGCCACATTCCTAAAATAAATCCTTACTGTTGCAATACATTTTCTTTGTGCATGTGATTTTATTCCAAATCTCAAAAATCTCTCTTATTGAGCTATAGGCAATCTAACAGGATATAATAAATGAGTAAAATTCAATGATAACCTCTATTACAAATCTCTCCATTACCCAATGTCTTTGCAATTATTGATATAAGGGAATGAAACTCCTGACCTACTATGCCCACAAGTTTGTGTTCTCTAAAATCGAAGAATGCATTTTAGGAACAACAGAGGTCAAGAGCAGAATATACTTACTGAGAGAAAGAAAGCTTCTGTCTGAGAGAGAGAGAGAGAGAGAGA
>PVLA01005763.1:100398-118656 GCA_004027455.1 Hydrochoerus hydrochaeris | reverse complement strand
GTCTTGAGGCCTGGCCCACAGCAGGAGGCATCTGTCTCCCCAACAGTTGCAAAGTATCTGGGCTTTTGCACTGGCTCCTTTGAGGACCTAGCCCTGTCTCACTGCCTATAATTTTTTTTTTTTTTTATGAGTGCTGGGGATAGAACTCATGACCGCGTGCTTGCAAGGCAGGCGCTTATGCCACTGAGCTAAATCCCCAGCCCTGCCTATAATATTTCTAACTCAGCTGCCCATAACACTATGACTCAAATGTAGCCCAAGAAGTCTCCTTGGAGGACGAACCAAAAAATGTCCAGAGGTAGCATTTAGATGTGCGTGATTGTGTCATCTTTAGAAAGTGCTGAAGGATGGGACTGGCGACTAATAAGCAATGGGACAAGTTGCAAGAAACAGCTGTGCATTGCCAAGACAATAGAGGCCCAGAAGAGAATAGCATGGTGGCCAGAGGAGTGCAGTGAGCATCATTTTCCACCAAAGGATGGCTCAAATGCCAGAAGCCAGCCTAGACATGAGGAGGAAGAGGAGCTTGTAACAGTAGAGCTAAAGAAAGAATGAGAAGGCAATTCACAGAGTTCAGTAAATATTTGCAAAACACCAAATCTGATAAAGGATTGTTAACCAAAGTATAAAAAGAACTCTTAAAATTCCACAGTGAGGCAATTAACAATACAGTTAAAAACTGAACCAAATATCTGAACAGATCTCACCACAGAAGATACACAGTTGGCAAATTAGCATATGAAAAGTTCTCCACATCATATGCCGTCAGAGATGTGCAGGTTCAAATAGAAGAGTTGCTGCTACACACCTTGCGAACTGTTTAAAATCCAGAACACTGATCAATACGAAATGCAGACAAGGCTGGGGTGCAAAAGGCACTGTCATTCATTTCCGATAGGGATAGGAAATGGTACAGCATGGCCATTTTGGAAGATAGTTTCATAGTTTCTTATAAAACTAAACCCAATCTTAGCATACAATTCAATGTCAGTCTTCTTACTATTTACCCAAAGGAAGTAAAAATGTATGTCCACACAAAGCCTGCATATGCATCCTTCTAGGGACGGCCCAGACTTGAAATGAATCAAGCTGTTCTTCAGTAAGTGAATGGACAAATAAACTGTGACACAACTTGATACAGTGTTAAAAAAAAAAATGAGCAATCCAGCTGTGAAAAGACATGGAAGAAACTTAAGTGAAACTTCTTACTACTAAGTGAAAGAAGCCAATCCAAAAAGGTCATATACTGTGTGACTCCAACTGCATGACATTCTGAAAAGACAAAAAAATTCGGAGATAATAAAAAAGATCAGTGGTTACAGGAAGAGAGAGAAATGAACATGCAGAGCAGAGGATTTTTAAGGCAGTGAAAATTCCCTGCATGGTACTACTATAAGGATGAATACCTGTCACTATGTATTTGTTCCATTGAGAGGACAACACCAAAATTACACCCGCATGAAAACTTTGAGCTTTGGGTGTAGGTCATCATTTATAACAAATGTACCACTTTAGGGTGAGATGTTAATAGTGGGGAACGCGCTACATTTGTAGGAGCAGGGAGTATATATGGGAAATCGCTACAGTACCTTCTGCTCAATTTTGCAATGAATCTAAAACACTAAAAATTAAGTCTTTAAGATGTAAAATAATATTGGACTCCATTTCATAACATTCTTAAAAAGGCAGAGCCAAGTTCCTACTTATATAGCAAAATAATTTAAATCAGGGACTCAGATACTTGTACACTTATAGCAGCATTATTCACAACAGCCAAAAAGCAGAAACAACCCAGATGTCCATCATTAGATAAACAGATAAAGAATGTGGTCTATACATAAAGTAGAATATGTTTCAGCCTTAAAGAGGGAGGACATTCTGACACATGCCACAACCTTGAAGATGTCATACTGGGGGAAATAATCCGGGCACAAAAGGACAAACAATATAATTTCACTTACATACTTAAAAGTCAAATTCACAAAGATAACATATAACGGTGGTTACAGGTGGAAAGAGAGAAATGAGAGCATTTAATGAGTATCAAGTTTGATTTGAAGATGATTTTTAAAATTCTAGAGATATCAGTACACAACAATGTGATCCTGTTTAATGTCACAGAATTGGTTCACTTAAAAATGGTTGAAGTAGTAAATATTAAGCATGTTTTACCTCACACACAAAATCAGAGTTGAAGTATTTGAGTTATAGAGAGCTGGGGATTTTGAGATAGCAAATTGTGGATCTAAATGCTAATG
Source organism: Hydrochoerus hydrochaeris (assembly GCA_004027455.1). NCBI lineage: Eukaryota > Metazoa > Chordata > Mammalia > Rodentia > Hydrochaeridae > Hydrochoerus > Hydrochoerus hydrochaeris. The sequence continues at coordinate 116,398 of PVLA01005763.1, read as the reverse complement.
TGACTCGCTAACATCGAAGTTTTCCCTGTCTTCCTCCCACCACCTTCCTCCTTTCCAGCCAAAGGGAGTGCTTTGTCACTCCGCTTTTTCCACACATTTGAAAATTTTGAATTTGCCAACTAGTTTCCCTGAGATGAAAGCCTTAGTCAGTTTCTTCTTGTTTTTATTTTATCTCAGTACCTCTATATATCCACCAATATTTTTCTGGTCTGTCTTTTTTTTTTTTTTTTGGTTAATTTTTAAATCAACAAATAAAAATTGTGCATGCTTATAGTATACACATGATGTTTTGCTATGTTTTTTTTTTAATAAAAGCTCACAACTTACTTAAAATACTGAAGGTATAGATATTTGCTAAAAATTTCTGGGCATGTGGAAGAAGATAACCCAGTGCACTACAAAGCAAAACTCTGTAAAATTCCTTCAAGCACCGCTCTGCTTCACCTTCTCCTAGAATCAGTCTGAGTCTCCCACTTCTCTTTTTCTGACTCAACATCCTCTTCCACCAGTTAGTTCCCTATCACCAACCTGACTTTCCTGTCCTCCTCCCTCCCCTCTTTTCCTCCTCATTCTTTTAGGCCAAACAGTTTAGTTTTTACAATTTTTTTTTTTTATTATTTTGAAGGTAGTGAAACACAAGAAGACAAAACAGAACAAAGCCAGTTGAGACAGTGCAGTGAAATTGGTACAGAACATCACAACAGGTTACAGGATCACAGTAATAGGTACCATGGTATATCTCATTATCTTCACAATAGTTGTCCTTTCACTCAGGTACAGCAAAATCAAACCAAATACAGAACATTATAGAACGTATCAAAACAGAATATTGAATAGAGCAATACAATTAATCAGAACAAAGCAAAACAGTGATAACAATATTTACCTTCAAAGAGATAGTAGAAGGAAATCCCTCTATTTGCTATGTTGCATAGGGTCAACCTCCCAAGAGATGCTCAGACCTCTGGCTCCCATTTGCTAACAGGGCAGGGAGGATATTTGATACTCAGCCCGTGCACTGGTCGGCTCACAGTTGCTTACCAGGGAGGTGAGCTGGTTGCTTGGTTTCCCAGCACCCTAAGTTCCAACATGGTGTGGATCTCGGGAGATGCTGGGTGGTTCTCCTGCTGGGGAGGCTGCCACTTGCCCAAGCCACAGCTGCTTACCAGGGAGGTGGACTGGTTGCTTGGCTTCACAGTGCCCCAAATTCCACCATGGCGTGGGACAGTTTAGTTTTTGCATGGACATTGGTCCTAGTTACTCTTGAATAATATCACAACAGAGTAAAAGCTTAATAGCAGAACAGTGCAAGCAACAGATCTTCCGTTTATAAAATGGGAATAATTATAAAATTATAGTTATTTTATATTATATATGATGCCAGTATTTCTTAGTTCTGAGGATTATTCCATAACAAGAGATTTTACCTCACAGAAGTTCAGGGGACTATTGAAAATAATATCTTCCAGTCATGAAGCCAGACACTGATACCTTGTTCTAATTTCATAACCAGTTACCTTGTTCTAATTTCCCTACCAGTGGTATGAGACATAGAGATATGTCAAGACTGATGATCAGAAGTTGAGAGATTTTATTTGAGTTTACTTAGGCAAAAAGTGTAAAACTCAGATTTAAATCTCAGTTTCTGGCTATAAAGTTCATGTACTTAAGACACCTTGCTATAGAGCCCACTTGAAAGCATCGTGGTTCATCTATAAAAACAAAAAGATTTTAGCCCAAAGTGATTGATCATCCTTAGTTCAGCCCCTGAAATCTGTCATTTAAAACAGGATACACTGGTTCGTCCAGGACTTGGTCTCTACCCAGTTTGGAGACTTGGCACTGCTAGTCCTACTCCTGAACTCTGGTTTTCTTGCAATTCCAATCTTCTGAATCTAAACTTTTGACTGACTCACTTGGAAACTGAGACCTGTATGGCAGCAAGGAATTGTTCCTGCCACCAGAGGTAACAACTCTTTAAGAAATTTCCAAAATTCACCTACTATAGCTATAAATCACCTATATATCTCCCTTTTCTGTTTTAACCCTAAATCATGTATAAGCTTCTAGATAATTTTGGTCCTCAATCTTAAATTTTATTATAATAACTATTTCTCCCAATTTAAGATGCCAACTATTTTAAGACACATTCCAGTTTCAGAGACATTAAATGTGAAAAAAAAGAGCAACTTACAATCATGAGCTGTAGTTGTTCATACTACATGTTGGCCTGTTCTGACTTGTCCAATCAATAGGACTGCTCCTTGAAGTCTGAGGCAGCCCTCTCAGCCCAAATGACCAGACGGTGTAGAGCCTTGCTCCTCTCTCCTAATAGATGTGCCTGAGACCCTGATACCCTCATCGATGTAAAATGAGTAATCATACTAGTTTTTTCAAGCTCAGAATCACTTTACTTCCAAGGAGGCAGATTACACAGGTATAGACTATTTACAAATTGGGCAACACTGGTACACAGAAGGGATCCAGAGTCCATGCTATGCATGCTTTCCATTAGCCAGAGGGCAATCTGAGTCAACATGTCTCTGAACCAATGAGTGCTTTGTTGGAGGCAGGATTAGTGGGGGTATATGGAAAAGCTCGGGTTTTTGGAATTCCATGTAATCATTTCCCACTCTAAAGTCTGCAGGTGTAAACACAGAGATAGTTCATTATTGTTGCTTTTCAGCATGAATATCTGTTATATTCCAGTTATAGGCTATCAACTGGGAACCCAGAAACAAATTAGATACAGTCCTTTTCTTTGAGGAGCTTTGTATTTTAGTCATAGAAGACAAATAATTAAACAGTAATAACATAATGCAATGTTTAAAAGCTTTTTTTTTTTTTTTTGGTCTTTTTGGGACAGGGTGTCTCTATGTAGTTCGGGCTGGCCTTGAGCTCACTTTGTAGCCCAGGCTGGTCTCGGAACTCGCAACGATCCTCCTGCCTCAGCCTCCCTAGTGCTGGGGTTACAGGCGTGAGCCACCACGCCCAGCTTGTTTAAAAGCCTTTAAGGACACTGAAATCAGACCGGTGCAGATGATAAGAAAGGTTTAGAGAATAACACTTGAATTTTTAAAAAACACAAATAGATGTCAGTCAGCTTCCACATGGAGGGAGAAAACATGCTGAAAGACTCAGAGGTTTTTGAAAGATTGTAAGATGCAAGGCATGGTGCAGAGGAAGAACGAGTGCGGGGGGAACACGGGCTCTGAGACTGGGAAAGCAGTAAACAACATGCCGTGGAAGACCTCTGCTAAGTGAAGAAATTCGGACTTAACTGGGGAGAATGGAGAACCAATAAAAGATCTGAACAGAAGGGAGGAACAAGCAAGAGATGAGATGGCTGCAGAAAAGAAAGACCACGGTGGGGGGTGTGTGTGCAGTGAAGGCGGAAGAATCCCGGGCAGGAAGACGGGGGAGGCTGCTGTCATGATTTAGGCAAAGACAAAATGAACATATTAAGACAGTGGCAGTAAAGGGGAAAAGCAAATGGCAGTATCGAGGGTGTCCAAGCAGAAATATCAAAAGGGCTTACCCAGGGAATGCGGGAAGTGAGTGAGAGAAACAGACAAGGGCTCCCACATTTTCACTTGGGCAGTAGGTGGTGCCATTTCCCCAGAGGAGCAGTTTATAACAGGGGAAGGATGCTGAGTTTACATTCAACAGGTTGCAGATGAGGTCCCTGAGAAACAGGCAGAAAGGGGAGCGTCAGAAGCCAGGCGATACACTAGGAAATACAACTAACACATACATATCACTCTATACTTGATACAAAACTTGTGTTGAAATATGAAACATGAGTACGGCAGACATTAGTGGTAGATTTTCTGGAAAGGAGGAATAAGCTATTTATAGAGAATGTTGCAAAATCCAGCACAGAGGTTGGCTAGATGCTAAAAGGATCTAAGAGGTTGGCTAGATGCTAAAAGGATGCAAGATTTCATAGGGCTGCATCTGGAAGAAAATGTGTTCAAAAGCATTATAGAAACTTTGAATTAAAAATAATAAAAAAGAGGAGGGGGCATTTTGAATTCACTTTCAACTCTTGATATCAACTGAAAATAAAAGCAAAATTTTAACACTTTTACCTTTGATAAAACAAGAAAAACGGGGATTTAGCTCAGCAGCCTAAGCACCTGCCTCGCAAGTGCAAGGTCATGAGTTCGATCCCCGGTACAAAAAAAAAAAAAAACAAGAAAAACTGTTCTAAAATAATAAAACTATGAAGAATACTAAATAAAGTAAATTTTAATCTGAAATATATGATAACACAGAGTTAACACATTCCTTTAAGGACTCTGGGAGAGATCAACTTCTCTGAAATTAAATATCATCTTTCTGAGATCCCCTCCTGACAGAGTCAGAAGATGTGAGGTCTAATGAAGAATGCAGCAGAGGCAGCCAGTGTTATGCATTGTCTGCTCTTTCTAGGTAAAACCTCTGGTTTTTAGCTGGGCACAGGGTTTTCTGGTTCACAGGCTATACTGGTCTGCTTCCTTTGCATGTATGACTAAGTTCTAGCCTATAGGTTGTGAAATTAGAAAGTTTGCTCTTTTTAAGCCATTTTATTGAGATACAATTCACACAGCATACAATTAACCCATTTAATGGGTTAATTGCATTTTTAATATATTAGTTTTATGCAAATATCTCCACAATCGTAGATAATTCTTTTCACTCCAAAGAGAGACTCTGTACCCCTTATCCATCACCTACACACACACACACACACACACACACACACACACACACACACTGCTTCAAGCACATAATCACATAACCACTAATCTACTTTCTGGCTTAACATATTTGCTTATGTTGAACATTTCATGTAAATAGAATCATACACTAAATTGTCTACATGTGGCTTCTTTCACTGAGCATATTTTTAAGATTCACATTGTGTGTATTGATGCTTCATTTCTTTTTACTGTTGAATTACATTGTTTTTTTAGAGATATCACATTTTGTTTATCCACTCATCGAGTGATGGATATTTTGTTTGTTTCCAGGTGTTAACTATTGTGAGTAACGCTGCTATACACATAGGTGTGCAAGTCTTTGTGTGGACATGGATAGAATAAAAAGAGAAAGGCGACCTGCGTCTTAGCTGTCCCCACCTGCTCTGCCACGGCCTGTTTCTGCTCCGTGATGCTCCCCAGCCACCCTGTATGGAGTCAGCCGACTGCTCACTGAAACCTCTATAAACTGTGAGTCGGAATAAACTTTTCCTCTTTTAACTTTGGGTGTTGGGTATTTTGTGTCAGCAATGAGAAAAGTAACTAAGAGATGTACCATTTCACATTTTTAAAGAGCAGGACTTTAGCTTTTAAAGAGAGAAGATGTGCTCCTTTCTGGTGGGGGAATATGAACATACAAGAGCCTGAAACTGTGCTGGACGGGAGAAAATATGCAGGATTGGCAAGAAACAGCGGTCATGAACTACTTGTTTCCAAACCTCACTTATGTGAGAAAAACAGAAAGCTACGGTTATTTAGAGCCTTCTATCATTTGTACTTGAATCTAATCCTAATAGGTATAGTTGTGGGAGGCTAGGAACACCCCCTGGGAAATAAAATAACACAGAGAAAAACTTTCAGGACAGCAGAACTAACAGGGAGGTGATTAAACGGGCCAGAGTGACAGATCACTTTGTTATCTTTCTGAATCTCTGTTTTTGCGAAGAGGAGGCAGCAGGATCACCAGATTACAACAGAGCAGCTGAGTATAAAGTATATTGTTTTGAGCCCCACCATGGTCCCGAACTCTAATCTTTGAGAGAAGATGTAACAACACTGGCATAAAACATTTGGTGAGAGGTGTTTTGAGATAACGACCCAGAACTGATGTTGGAGACACCCCTTCTCACATTCCTGAGCCCTCTCTACCCTATTTCTCAACATCACAACCTGAACAGAAAAATTCATTGAAAGATGAATAATAATCAGAAAGAGATACCCGGACGTGGTGGCTCACGCCTGTAATCCCAGCACTCAGGAGGCTGAGACAGGAGGATTGTTGTGAGTTGGAGACCAGCCTGGGCTATAAAGTGAGCTCAAGGCCAGCCTGAACTGCATAGAGACCCTGTGTCAAAAAAAAAATAAAAGGAAAAAAAAAAAACAGAAAGAGATGCATGTGGAGATTGTCGGGAGAAAAAAATACATCAAAAGAGAAATTGTTCTAGAAAAAATATATATGTATGCTACAATGTGATGTTTTGATGCATGTTTATATTGTGGGATGGTTGAACCAAGCAAAATAATATTCATCATTTTAACTAGTCATCATTTTTTGTGATGAAAACATTTAAAATCTACTCTCTTAGTAATGTTGAAACATACAGTATGTTACTGGTAGCTGTTGTAGTCAGGGATTGTGCAGAGAACAATCAGAATCAGGACATGGAGTTTATAATATTATTTTTATGATGGTCACCCATAGTTAACACAAGAAAATGCAGGAAATCTATCCACAACACTAAAGACATAGACTATTTAACCAAGGGCCTGAATCCCACAGCAGTGTCCCACATGAATCCAGATGAAGACCCAGAGCTCATGACAATGTCTCGCATGAGTCCAACTGGAGGTCTAGAGCCCACGAGAAGGACTCATGCCTTTTATAGATCTGTGCTGGGAAGGCCCAAAGATCAGCAGTGGAAGCCAGAAAGTCTATGCCATTGGGGTGAAGGAGCTGTGCCGGTAGGTTGAGGGTTCTATGCTGGAGCCAAGAAGTCACACTCACAACAAAGACCAGGGCTGTCCTGAAAAGCACCACAGCCACCCTCAGCAACACGGAGGCCCCGAGCTCTGACGATGACAAGCACAGTTGAGTGCATGCCAGGAAGCCAGCGTGATGAGTTCATCCTGGAGACCAAGCAGCATAGGTCTTCCTCTCCGGAGCCAGGAAGCAATGCTCCATGTGAGGACCAGGGCTCCTCCAGGAGAACCGTAGGAGAACCCACAACACCTCAACGCACTAACGCACCAACACCTCATGTGATAGCTCCTCCTTCTCCACGTCTCTATTTATGCTGGCAACTTTCCTCAGGTGGAACATCTACGCTCAGCAGCATGGTGATTTAATTCCGCTGGTGTTAAGTTGATCACCAGTTTTTAATCTATAACAGTAACTAAACACCAGGCTGGTCACTAAAACATATTCTCCTATCTGACTGAAACTTTGTACTCTTTGACAAACATCACCCCTCTCTCACTGGCCACCTCAGTCCTTTGGGACCATCCTTTCACTCTTTGTTTCTATGAGTTCAGTTTTTTTAGGTTCCAGATATGAAGTGTGATCAAAGTATATACAGTGAGTGTTCACATTAAAATGTGTTTACAGCACCACGCTTTCCCATTCATCCTCCTTAAACAGCACTTTTCCTTCAACTTAGAATAAACTTATTCCATCACACTTGCCACTTTTTTGCGGGGATGTTGAAATGAAGCCTCAGTATGTAGTTCAAGCTGGCCTTGAACTCACCACGTTGTTTAGGAAGACCTTAAAATCCCAGCGACCTTTCTGTCCCACCTCCCTAATTGTGGGGTTACAGGCATGTGCCACCATACCTGGCTCTCACCACTGCCTGAATCAGTTTGGAAGTTGTCTTTTGTACATGTTTTATGACGCATGAGTAAAAATGTAGTGAATACTGCTGCCAAGTAGGCAATCTCTAGAACATTACAGTGTGTCTTCACCCACCTATTCACTGGACCTGGCACCCTACGACTTCTGGCTCTTCTCAAAAGGCCAAATTACCATCACAATTAAATATTTTAATCAATTCAGGATATCAAGGCAGCCACAGTAACACAGTGTAAAACACTTACAAAAGAAAACTTCCAGAACTGCTTCAGAAAGTTGCAAAAACAATGTAATATTTTTATACAATGGAGGACTACTCCACTGCAAAGGATAAACTTAGGCTTTATAGGTAAATGATGCAACCTGAGACCACAGTCATAAGTGAAATAAGTCAGACTTGCATGTATAAATATCATATTGTTCCCGTAGTGGCAAAAACTGTAAATAAGATTCAAAATGTACTATAGATATTGGGAAAGGGAAAGGGAAAGAAACTGCTCAAAAAGAAAGAATAACTGGGATAGGGGGAAGGAGAAAAGGAAGAAGGGAAAAGACTGTGCGTGCGTACGTGTGTGTGTGTGTGTGTGTGATAGATAACTATAGTATTAATCTCTGACAGCTGATCAAAAAGAATGGTTTGTGCTTTCATCTGTTTCTCCAGTAAACTCTGACTGATACAAGCTCCCAACAGCTTCTCATGAATGACTCTTGGAACAAAATCAGAATTCCTTGCCATGACAATGAGGTGTGTCCACCTATCTGTTCCCCTCTTGCACACGGCCTCCTTGGTCTCCACATGCCCATACGCAGAGGTGGGTATTAAGTCATTAATTCAATAAACACTTATTCATTCTACAAACAGCTAGTACAGGCCCATTGTTCTAAGCACTGGGGACAGAGTGGTAAAAAAAAACTGACAATAATTATTGCTGCCATCCAATTTATATTTTAATGGAGGATACAAACAAAAAAATAATAAAACACAAATATATAGAGATTTTCAGGAAATAAGGCATATGATGGCTAACATATCAGGTCAAGGGGTGGAGAATGATAAGGGAAGGAAGTTGGGTACAAATTTTGGTAAGGAGATCAGGAGCTCTTCTAAAGGAGAATGGACTTAAATAATGGGAAAGGAAAAGCTATGAAAAATTTAGAAGAGCATAAGTGCCCCGGGACAGAAATGAGTTTCGTATGTTCAAGGAATAGAAGGACATTTCAGCTGCCATTTACTGGGCTTTTATGGATGACTGAAATATTTTGTGTGGAAAAATAATCGGATTTTATGGTTTTTTACAACACTCTGGTCACTGGGTAGAAAATAAACAGGCTGATCAAAATGTAAGTAGGGAGAATACTCAGGGAGCTGTTATCAGTTTCAGGGGCTATGTGGTGACCTGACCTAGATAATGACAGTGATCAAGGTGGGAGAAGCTGTCAGATTTGGACATATTTCCAAGCAGAATCAGTGTCACTTGTGGCTATGGAGAGTGAGATATAGAGAGGGATAATAGGTGAGTTGTAGGTATTTGTTGAACAACTGGGTTAATCACAGTAATGTTTACCAAACTAATAAAATAGAAGAAAAGAGAAAAATTTTAAAGTAATCCTTATAAAATTAATATTTACCAACTGATAACAGTAGCAATCTCTGGATGACAGTTTGAGGGTAACATTTTATTTTTGTCTTTGTACTTTCCTGTGTTATTTGCATTCTTACAACAAAGACAGTTCACTTTTACATAAGCATGTGAAGTCATTTTTTGAAAAAGAATTATTTTTCAGGTGGCTTAAAGAAAAGTCACCAGATTGGATGCAGTTTGCCAAATGTATTTAGGCTGAGGTGGACACATTATGGTACTGTAGAAAGTTCTTGTATCTTGGAATACAAGATTAATTGGAGTTGCTGGGGATTTAGCTTAGTAGTGTAAGCACCCACCTGGCAAGCACGAGGTCATGAGTTCAATCCCTGGTACAAAAAAAAAAAAAAAAGATTAATTGGAGTCAAAAAGCCAACTAACCTCCAGATTTTCCAAAAATTAATACTGTGTTGTGATTAAATTATTTACATTTTAGCAGTGCTGCCGTGTAAATAGAATGTAATGATCTTTTGACAGACTGGCACAGTCTGTATCTGTGTGACTCTCTCTGTTCTGACTCCAAGGACTGCAGCAGTGGGCATCAGGTAAGGGTGCCTTTAGAAATCCTACTGGAGATGTGAGGTAGGCAGTTGGAAATGCAATCTGGAATTCAGACAAGTAGAAGTAAGAGAGACCAATTGGAGAGTTACCAGCTTATGGTGGGATTTGCAGATAGACCATCTGGGACTGTATAGAAGAAAAGAAAAAAAATTAAGATAGAATGTAGCTAACTTTAACAGGTCAGGATGAGAAAGAGGATCCAACCAACTCTTTCATCCCAGAAATTCTCCCCATTCCACCCCAAACTTCTCTACCTCTTTTATCTCAATAATATCTACTCATTTCATACATAACTTCAGATCTCAGGTCATATTTACTTTATTTGCTTTAAAGTTCAACACATTGTACTAGGGTTCTTTGGTGAATAATAGGATAAATTAGTCTTGGTCTTCATCAAGATTATTTTTTACTGGCAGAGACAGCCAACCAACAACTAGGTAAGTAAACACATAAAGAAGGTAATTACAGACTAAGAAACCAAACACTGATGGGGACAACCAGGATAATAAAACTGAACATCGCCTGGGGTTCTCTTTAGACAGCAAGGAAAGTTTTCACTGTATAGATGACCACTGTGATGATATCAGAGGTAGGAAATTGAATGGGAAAGGAACATTCCAGGCAAGAGATTTGAAAAGGGCTTCGTTTGTTTTAGGGCCTGACCTTCATTAATTCCCTGGAGTCAGCTGGGTTCCCTTTGCTCTACTGTCTTGTAGCACTTGAAATCCAATCATTTCTCAAACCATGCACAGTGATATAAATCAAGCTGGACTCTGGTTCATTTATAGGTCCATTCAACTAACATTTATGAAACAGGGTTAAGTTATATCAAGACTGCTCTTCAAGTAACTGCTGGAGGATACAAAGAAAAAAATTTATAACTGAGCTAACTGGAGACCGGGTTGGGGAGATCGGTTCATTTGCCTGCCCAAATTTGGCTCTCTCGTTCCTGCTCTGGCCGTCTTGCTCACCCTTTCTCTCTCCTCCTTCTACTACTTTCTCTGTCTTTGTTTAGGTACCAGGGAAGGATGAGGGATGATGGGTAAGCATCCTTCCCTTGTGGGCAAGTACCCTTCTATCTCCTCCCAACCCTTTCCAAGTTTAATGTAGCCTTTGCTCACATTTCTCTGGTGGATTTCCACACATGCTCTAGAGCTGTGTTCACTGAAGTGAGCTGAGTGGAATATTGGGCCAACTGTGCCAATGGGGAAACCAGGCCCAGCTCCACCGCCATTTGTTATGTGACTTTGAGAAATTTCCTCCCTTAAAACGAGATTAGAGTATCCTCCTTCCCAGGTTTTTGTGAAGAATGCATAAGGAAGTAGTTGGTAGCCTGTGTGGCAGTGTAGAATTATGAAGCAGTTTTAACATGTGCCTAGTAGCAGACTGGAGACTTGAAATTAGGGTGAGAAGAAACAGAGAACTCTAAAAATGCCATTTGGTCTGAGCCTACACAGCCATCTCTAGGGCAGCTCTCCAAGGTTTGAGTCAAGATCCTAAGGAGATGTCAGATGATTAAGCTTTCTCTTCAGCCTCCCTTCAAGAGCCCAAATCCTGTCCCACACTTTAAGATAGTTGGAGGACATACAATTGCCTATTGCTTTGCTTAAAAAAATGACCAGAAAGGTAGTGGCTTAACACAATACAAATGTATTACCGTTCTAGGGATCAGCAGTCTGAACTGAGTCTCACCAAACTAAAATTGCTGTGTGTCTTTTTCTGGAGGCTCTAGGAAAGAATCTTTCCTTTTATAGATTTTAGAGGATATTCACATTCCTTGTTTCATGGGTCCTCTTCTCCATCTTCAAAGCCTACAAGCAACCACTTGAGCCTCACATCTCATCACCCTGACTCTGCCTTTCCTATCCCCCTCTTCCACTTATAAAGACACTTGCACTTACACAGGGCCCACCTGGATACTCTCCTCATAACAGCTGATTAGTAACCTTAATTTCATCTGCAAACTTCATTCTCCCTTCCAATATAATGTAACTTGTCACAGGTTCCTGAAATTAGGATATGGACATCTTGGGAGAGGCAGGAACCTAGATAAGTTCACCTCCCCCATATCCTTCAGCAAGCACTCCCTGAATTCCCCACTCCTAAAAGAAACCAGGTGAGGTGAACCTGCTCAATAATCTCATGTGGTCATATCTTTCACTCACCTCAGGGTTGTGCCTCTTTCTTTTTTCTAATTTTTTTAAAAGGGTAAAATTAAACACAACAAAAAAGAACAAAACAGAACATAAGAAAGCAATGTAAGAGACATAATTTCAAAGCAAGACAACCAGAGATCTTAACTATCTATCATATTGTCTCTTGTTTTCTTCCAAATAGTTGTCCATATCTTCACATACAGTGAATTCATATAAAACAACATAGTATAAAACTGATCCAAATAGGATATTGAAGGCATTTTAGGTCTTCAAGACCAGACAATAGGGAAGTCAACAATGGCTGTCATAGTGTCTCTCATTCACTTCAAAATAGCTGTCCATACCTTCATGTATGTTGAAATTAAACAAAACAAAACAGATTAAAATCACTCTGAACGAAGAATAATAGTATTGCTGGATTTCACATTGTGACGCTACGGAGTCAGCACTGGGTACTGTAGTGTCTCTTTTTCTTCAAAGTAGTTGTTCATTTCATCATGCATTATATAATCAGTTGTCATAGACTGTTTATAAGTTCTACTCATGCCTGAGTCTCTACATGTATATCTATCCTTTCTGTATTAGAGGGAAAAACAAAACAAAACAAATTCCTAGAAAAACACGAAATGAAAAAGTCATATAAAACCATAATACAAGGTGATCTATAGTGGTTACTATGATGTCTCTTGTTATTGTCAATAGGATTGTCTATATCACCAAGCACAGTATAATTGAGTATAGCAGTATATAACAATATAATAAAAATGAAACATTGGAGACATTATAAGACTTCAAAAGCAGGTCATAATCAAACCAGATTGGGTATCCTAGTAAATCTTGTCATTTTCAGTGTAGTTGCCTATATTCTCAGACTTGATACTATCAATTTAACAGATTCAAATAAAATCAGTCAATATAAAACAGCAATCTAATAAACCAGATTCAAATAATGTCAGTCATAGTGAGACAGTGTAAGTTATACAGAGCTTCAAATTAAGTTAATAGAAATTAAAGATGATTATCATACTATATCCTGCTATTTTCAGGATAGCTGTCTGTGCCCTCAAATCTAGTAGAAGTAGACAAACTGGAACAGAATATAATCCATCTAAGCAGAGTGGTGAAAGTGATGTGGATTTTAAATCCTGATACATTATTAACAATATCCTCTGCCTTCCTTTTTTAGACAATTCCTCCCCTTTCACTCCCACAGGGTGCACTGCACATTTTGAGTCCCACCAACTCCCTCATTTTTTAGATTGTGGGGTAACCTGCTATTTACCTAAGTGGTTCTGAACCTTCCTGCTCCTGGACTTGATCTCAAGTTGTATTCCTTTACCTACAAAAGCCTCAAGGTTTTCCTTAGTTATAGCTGAGTAGTTCTCTACTGCACAAAAGTATCACGTCTTTCCAACCTATCTGCAGGTGCTGGTTGAGTTGCCCCTAATTCTCTCTGGTTCCCTGTTACATAGAGGGCCTGGGGATATAGCTCAGTGGCATAAGTGCCTTCCTGCCTGGTGCAAGGTCCTGAGTTCGATTCCCAGAACCAAAAAACAAAAAACCCTGTTACATAGAGCATTGTTTTCTCATATTTGATTTTCAGTCCATAAACCCTCTTTCAAGTTAATTATATTTCCTATACAGAGCATCTTGATGGACCCTACCTCCTGATCTACTCTGCCTGTGTTTCTTTTTGTTAGTGTATCAAGGCCATCTATTTTAGAGATTATATGCAACCATCACTGCCTCATCTCTGCTATGCTATTTTTCTGCCATTGATTGTCTACTTTTCTCCTTCATTCCACTGTCTGCCCTGTTCATTGAGGCTTCTCTGCTACTGTTTCTGAAATTCTAGTATTTTTTTCCTCTTTCTCTAGGATGTCCTTCAGTATTTTTTGTAGGGTTAGATTGGTGGTCACAAAATCCCTCAGTTCCTCTTTATCATGGAATCATCTTGTTTCTCCATTAATTTTGAGAGACAGTTTTGCAGGGTACATCAATCTGGGCTGGAGGTCAACTTCCTTCAGGACTTGGAAGACTTCACTCCAAGCTCTTCTTGATTTGATGGTTTGTGTCAAGAAGTCTGCTGTGATTTTGATGGGTTTTCACTTATAAGTGATCTGTTTCTTTTCTCTGATGGTTTTTAATATTCTGTTCTTGTGATGAATTTCTGGGATCTTGATTATTATATGTCTGGCTGTAGCTCTGTTTTGGTTGTAGATGGCTGGAGTTCTGTATGCCTCATACATCTAAATATCATTTCCTTTTCCTATGCTTGGGAAGTTTTCCTTAATTATTTCTGTGAATAGCCTTTTTACTTCCTTTGTATTTATTCCTGCTTCTTCACTCATGTTTTTTATTCTTAAGTTATAGATCCTCATCATTTTCTAGACTTTGTATTGTTACTGCCTGTTTCCTTGTTATTTTTAAGAAATCTTTCCTTTTGTGATCAGTCATTGCAAACCTATCTTCAAGTTTTATTAATCTATCTCTAGTTCTGTGAGGCAATTTTTTTCCAGCTTTCTATGGAGTTTTTAATTTTGTGGTAATCTCTTTGAGTCTGTTTCATGTATTCTAGGTTTTCTTTATATTCTTCATCAAATGTTTTTCTCCTTTTTTTGTGCTCCTCTATTCTTCTGTCTGTGTCTTCTTGAGAGGTGCTTAGCATTTCTTTTATTAATCCTCTTATATCTTGCCTTACTTGAATTAATATTTCAGTTTTGAGCTCATCTATGAGGTCATGAAAATATCTCTTTATTTCCGCTCTGCCGTGTCTAATATTGTGTGTTTGCTGCCCTCAGTCTCTTGTTTTTCTCTCTCCTGGATCAGTGTTCTCAGGGTTTTGGGTTGGGGGCTTTTTCTTGTTCCTCTCTCTTGTCATGGTTTTTGTTTCTTCCACACAGGCATATCGTGGAGGTCTCAGCCCCTTTCTTTGTTGGTTATGGCTCTTCTGAAGTGCGCTGGCTAGGGAATTCTGCCCTCTCCCATTTGCTGTTGGTCACAGAGGTGCAAGCAGGGAAGCATATGCTGGCCCCTCCCCTCTGAGCCAGTCAACCCACGGGGGCCTTCACCTCCTTAGTGTATGCTGTGCCTACGAAATCAGTTTGGGACAACTCACTGGGTCCCGGCCAGGGGCGTAAGTCATTATTGGATGGTTTCTTGATGATAGCCATTCTTTCTAAGGTGAGATGGAATCTCAGAGTTGTTTTAATTTGCATTTCTCAAATGACCAATGATGTTGAACATTTTTTTCAGATATTTATTTGTCATTTGTATTTCTTCATCTGAAGAGTGCATATTCATCTCAGATGCCCAATTTTGGATTGAGCTTTTGAATTTGAGGGACCTGATTTTTTTTCAGTTCTTCATATATTCTAGATAAAAGTTTTTTGTCTGATGGACAGTTGACTAAATTTTTTCCCATTCTGTGGATTTTCTTTTCAGTTGGTGGTTTCTTTTGATGTGCAAAACTTTTTAATATGATAAGATCCCAGTTGCTGATCCTTTTTTTTAAAAAAAGATTTTATTTAAAGAGAAACAAAAGCATGTAAAGGGTAGAGATAATACACAATTTGAAAAAAAAGATAATAAGAAATCACTAGTTAATAAATTACATATTGTCCTCTTAGAAATAGTTGTTCAAGTTACAAAATTAAAGCATACAAAGTAGTCAAACATTGAGAGTGTAAACATTTACACATGCATGAATCTCTACATGTATTTCTATCCTTTCTGTATTAGAGGGAAAAACAAAACTTAGCAAGACAAAACAAAACAAATTCCTATAAAAACATGAAACCAAAAAGTCATATAAAACCACAGTACAAGATGATCTACAATGATTACTGTGTTGCTTCTTATTATCTTCAATAGAATGTCTATATCATCAGGCATAATTGAATATAGCAGTATAATTGAGTATAGCAGTAAATAACAATATTAGTAAAATAAAACATTGTAGACAGTATAAAACTTCAAAGGCAGGTAATAATCAAACCAGAGTGGATATTCTAGTGGATCTTGTCATCTTAAGTGCAGTTGCCTATACTCTCA
>PVLA01005763.1:0-100298 GCA_004027455.1 Hydrochoerus hydrochaeris | reverse complement strand
TATTATGATCAGTCATGGTAAAACAGTGTAGGTTTCACAGAGCTGTAGATTAAGTTAGTAGGAAATTAAGGATGATTACCATACTATAACCTGTTATTTTCAGGATTACTGTCTGTGCCCTCAAATCTAGTACAGGCAGAATGACTGGAACAGAATATAATCCATCTAAGCAGAGTAGTGTGAGTAATGTGGGTTTTAAATCCTGGTGCACTATTAACAATATAGCATATCAAGGCCATCTATGTTAGAGTTTCTAGTTATCCTTCTCTGCCTCATTTCTGCTATGCTACTTTTCTGCCTTTGTTTAGTTTTCTCCTTCATTCTACTGCCTGCCCCACTCATTGAGGCCTTTCTGCTACTGTTCCTAAAATCCTGGTATTTTTTTTCTCTCTCTCTAGAATGTCCTTCAGCATTCTCTGCAAGGTTGGATTGGTGGTCACAAACTCACCCAGTTCCTCTTTGCCACGGAAGCATCTTGTTTCTCCATTAATTTCTAATGACAGTTTTGCAGGGTACATCACTCTGGGCTGGAGGTCACCTTCCTTCAGGACTTGGAAGACTTCACTCCAAGCTCTTCTTGATCTGATGGTCTGTGTTGAGAAGTCAGCCATGATTCTGATGGGCTTACCTTTATAGGTAATCTGTTTCTTTTCTCCGATGGCTTTTAATATTCTGTTTTTATATTGAATTTCTGGTGTCTTGATTATTATATGTCTGGGTGTAGCTCTGTTTTGGTTGTAGGTGGCTGGAGTTCTGTATGCCTCACACAACCAAATGTCATTTTCTTTTCCCATGCTTGGGAAGTTTTCCTTAATTACTTCCGTGAATAGCCTTTGTAATTCACCTGTATGTATTCCTGCTTCTTCATTCACATTTCTTATTCTTAAATTTTAGATTCTCTTGTCATCTTCTAGCCTTTGTATTGTTACTGCTTGTTTCCTTGTTATTTTTAAGAGATCTTTCCTTTCATGATCACACATTGCAAACTTGTCTTCAAGTTTTGATAGTCTATCCTTAGTTCCTTTTAAGGTGTTTTGCCAGCTTTCAATGGAGTTTTTAATTTCCTGGTAATCTCTTTGAATCTGCTTCATGTATTCTATATTTTCTTTATATTCTTTATCAAATATTTCTCTTCTTTTTTTGTGTTCCTCCCTTCTTCCGTCTGTATCATCCTGAGAGATGCTTCCTGAGAGTATTTCTTTTATTACTCTACTCATATCTTGCTTTACCTGATTTAATATTTCAGTTTTGAGCTCATCTACAAGGTCCTGAAGATATCTCTTAATGTCCATTGAAGCCATATCTGATGTTGCATGTTTGCCACCCTCAGTCTCCCTTGTTTTCCTTTCTCCTGGATCAGGGCTCTCAGGTTTCTGGGCTGGGGGCCTCCTCCTGTCTCTCTCTCCTGTCATGGCCCTGGCTTCCTCCACACAGGTTACCGTGCAGGTCCCAGCCCCCTTCCCTGTTGACCACATTTCCTCTGAAGCATGCTGGCAAGGGACCTCCACCCTTTTCCCGGCTGCTCTTGTCACTGAGGTGTAAGCAGCAGCTGCATTTGCCTGCCCCTCCCCACCTGGCCAGCCAAACTTCAGGTGCCTTCACCCGGTTTGTGCATGCCTGGTGCAGGGAATCAATTTGGGACAGCTCATTGTGTCCCGGCCAGGGGCACAGCCCAGTCCAAGTAAGTCCCATGAATCTGCTCTGGGGGAGGGAGCAACCAACTGAAGTCACTGTCACTCCCAGTTCAGGCTCCTCCTGCCTGATTCCAACATATTGCCTATTTGGTCCCGCCCTTCCCTTGGGTGGGGTCTCAGTCCCAGCACTGACCATGGATTAATGAAGGTCCCTTCACAGTCTCCGCTCTCTGTTAGGCTCACCAACCCCCAACTTCAGTGCTGCTGTGCTTCCTACGAGTGCTGGCGGGAATGAGTTTGGGAGGCTCTGCTGGCCTGTGCGGATTCAAGCTGGTGCAAACGTGGCAGGTCACCGTGAAAATGCTGTGTACCATAATTTTTTAGCTGTTTCAGTTGTAGTCCTGAAGTATTTGATGAGGTTTTTTATGTTTTAGTTTCTTCCTGTGTCAAGAGGATCCATCTCACTTGTCTGGGTCTCTCCAGGGTGTTTTATTCTGGCATATGAGTTGTTTCTCCCAGGCAGCTTTGTATTTTGTTGCTCACTGATTGGCCATCTTGTCTTCTCCCACCTGAGTGGTGATTTTAAATCCAGCTACATTACTGAATTTGTTTATTAAATCTAGAAGTCTTTTGGTGGAGTTTTTGGAGGTCTTCTATGTAAAGTATCATGTCATCTGTAAATAATGATAATTTAGCTTCTTCCTTTCCTATCCTTATTCCTTTTATTTCTCTTTCTTGTCTAATAGCTTTAGCTAATGCTTCCAGAATTATATTCAACAGGAGTGGTGATAGGGGCCACCCTTGTCTTGTTCCTGATTTTAGAGTGAGAGCTTTGAGTTTTTGTCCGCTTAGTAGGCTGTTGGCTCTTGATACATCCTAGATGGCTTTTACTAGATTGAGTAAAGACCATCTATTTCAATTTTCTGTAGGATTTTTTATCATGAATGAATGTTGGCATTTATCAAAAGTTTTCTTGGCATCTATTGAGATGATCATGTGATTTTTGTCTTTAGCTTTGTTGATAAATGCATTATATTTATTGATTTGCATATGTTAAACCATTTCTGCACTCCTAGGATAAATCCCAAATGGTCATGGTATAGAATCTTCTTGATGATTTGTTACATTCTGTTTGCTAGCATTTTATTGAGGATTTTTGCACCTATGTTCAGTAGTGGATTGGACTGTAGTTTTCTTTCTTAGTTGGATCTTTCTTTGGTTTCAGTACCAGAGTAATACTTGTTTCCAGGAATGAGTTAGGGAGTATTCCTTCCTTTTCAATTTCATTAAAGAGTTTGAGGAGTATTGGTATTAAATCTTCTCTAAAGTTGTTGTAGCATACAACAATGAATCCATCAGGATCTGGGCTTTCCTTTGTTAGTAAGTTTTTAATTATGCTTTCAATGTCATTGTTGTTGTATTATTCAAAATATATCTTCCTGATTCAGGTTTGGTAATTCATATGTATCTAGGAATTTGTCCATTTCTTCTGTTTTCCATCCTATGAGAGTAAAGATTTTACAAGTAGGTATGGATGATCTTCTGAATTTCCACAGAATCTGTAGTGATTTCATCCTTTTTATTCCTCATTGCATGAATTTGAGTTTTTCTTTCCTTCTTTTTTATAACGTTGGCTAGAGGTTTATCAGTTTTGTTTATTCTTTCAAGGAACAAACTCTGACTCATTGATTGCATCATTTTCTTAATCTCCATTGCATTAATTTCTGCTCCAATCATTCTAATTTCCTTTATTCTATGAGCTTTGGGCTTGATTTGCTCTTCTTTCTCTAGAAGGTTGAGGTACAGCATTAGGTTATTTGTGCTTGTTCTGCTTTCCTGATAAAGAGTTCACCACTATAAATTGCCCTCCAAGGACTGCTTTCATGGCATCCTACAGGTTCTGGTATGTTGTATCTGCAATTTCATTTGATTGTAGATGTTTAATTTCCTCTTTAATTTCATCTGTGACCCATTGGTTTTTCAGGATGGTGTGATTTAATTTCCATTTGTTTATGGAATTTTTACAGTTTCTTTTGCCATTAATTTCCAATTTTTTTTTGTCTTTTTGAGACAGGGTCTCGCAATGCAGTTCAGGCTGGCCTTGAGCTCACTTTGTAGCCCATGCTGGTCTCAAACTCACAGTGATCCTCCTGCCTTGGCCTCCCGATTGCTGGGATTACAGGCACGAGCCACCACACCACTATTGTCAGATAATATGCATGGGATAATTTCAATTCATTTGCTTAAGCATGTTGTATGAGCTAGTATATGATCTATTTTAGAGAACATACCATGTGCAGGTGAAAAGAATGTGTATTTTGATGACGTTGGGTGAAACATTCTGTAAACATCTACTAAGTCCATTCGTTCACAGATTTGGTTCAGTTCTATTATTTCTTCGCTGATTTTTTGTTTTGTTGATCTATCTCTTTGTGACAATGGGGTATTAAGGTCCCCTGCTACAATTGTGTTATTGTTTATTTTCTTTTTCATGTCTATTAATATTTTTGTTATATAGTTGGGTGCTCCCATGTTTGATGCATAAATATTTAGGATTTTTATGTCTTCCTCTTGATTTTTTTTCCCCTAACAAGTATGTAGTTACCTTCTTTATCTCTTTTGATCATCATCTGTTTGAAGGTCACATTGTCTGCACACAGAATAGCTACCCCTGCTTTTTCCTGTGTTCTTGTTTCATGGAGAATATTTTCCATCCTTTGATTTTCAGTCTATGAATTTCTTTTTGAGTTAAATGTATTTCTTGTATACAGTATATTGTTGAATCTTGCTTCATGACCCATTCTATCAATCCGTTTCTTTGGATTGGTGAATTGAGGCCATTTACATTGATGGTTATAACTGATATGTATTGACTTTTGTCATGTTATTATCCCACTGTTAATTCCCTGCTTTTCCCCTGTGTTTACTTGCTTGCCCTGCTTGGTGGTTTCTTTTTTTTTTTTTTTTAATTGTTCTTATAATTGTGGTGATTTTTCTCTCTGTCTAGAATATTTTTCAGCACTCTTTGTAGGGTTGGTTTGGTGGTCATGGGCTTCTTCAGCTGTTCTTTGTCATGGAAGTATCTTATTTCTGCATTAATTTTGAAAGATAGTTTTGTGGAGTACATCAATCTAGGTTGGAAGTTTTTTTCTTTCAGGACTTGAAATATTTCACTCCATGTTCTTGATTTGAGAGTTTATGTTGAGAAGCCTGCCATGATTCTGATGGGCTTTCCTTTATAGGTGATCTGTTTGTTTTGTTTAATAGCTTTTAATATTCTGCTTTTGTGCTGAATTTCCAGGGTCTTGATTATTATATATCTGGATGTAGATTTATTTTGGTTATGACTACTTGGAATTCTATATGCCTCACTTATCTCTATGCTGGTTTCTTTTCCTATGCTTGGTAAATTGTCTGCTGTCACTGCTGTAAATAGTTTTTTTTTTATGACATTTTTGTTGACTCTTCCTTTTTCATTGGCAACAATTATTCTTATATTACTTCTCTGTGCACCATCTTGCAGCTGCTGAATTGTTATTTCCTGTTTTTTTATTATTTTCAAGGGATCTTTTATGATCCTAGCTGAGATCCTATCTTCGAGGTCTGAAAATCTATCTTCAGTTTCTTTCAAGTGGTTTTTCCACCTTTCTATAGAATTTTAAATTTCCTGGATATCTGTTTGAAACCATTTCATGCATTCTATTTCTTTCCCTATATTGATCATTCATGGTTTTCATCCTCTTCCTATCACTATTTTTTTGGTGGGCTGCTTTATATTCTTTCCAATAAGGAGCAAAAATGGTTCTGCTTTTGTCTTTTTAAAAATTTTTTTTATTTTAAAGATAGTAAAATCTAACAAAGTTAGACAGAACAAAGCCAATTAAAACAATGCAGCAAAACTGGTACAGAACTTCAAAGCAGAATACTAGGAAAACAACAATAGCTACCATAGTATGTCTTGTTATCGTCACAATAGTTGTCCATTCCATCAAGTATAGCAGAATCAAACCTAAAACAAAACACAGTAAAACCAATTACAGCAGAATATTGAATAAAGCAAGACAATCAGAACAAAGCAAAACAGTGAAAACAATATTTGGCTTCAAAAAACAAGATAGAAGGAAATCCCCGTATTTGCTATATTGCATACTGTCATCCTCCCAAGAGATGCTCAGACCTCTGGCCTCAGGTCTGCATAATCAAACACACTATACCAGCATTCAGTTGCTTTATTACCTTAGTTGCTATCAACTCAGTCTGTCCTCTGAACAATCCGGTTGCTTATGTGGTGGTGGTGGGGGGGGAGGACAGTGTTTGATTCTCAGCCCACAGGCCAATAGGTTCACGGGAGAAGCTATCTGACTTTTCTTTCCCTGGAACCCACACAGCTTGTACAGCTTACCAGAGAGGCTGGCTAGGTAATTTCTTCATTGGTCCCCCAAGAGACAGCATGGCTGATTCTTGGGAGATGCTGACTTGGGATGATGTTTTCCATTTTCCTCTATCTTGTTATTGCCTGGACTTGTTCTGGGTGGGCTGGAGGTCTTAGGTTACATGTTGCTTCTACATCTTGTAATTTTACATTTCAAAAGTTATATTTTGTTTTCTGTGTTGATCCTTGTAAGTTTTTGTGGTAGGTAGCTACATCACTAGTATTAAGTTCTTTGTAGGAAGACTCTGTTCCTCAGGGGTGTCTTCTGTGTGTATGAGGTCCTTGGTTTGTGTCTGTTCCAAGATTCTACCTTCTTAGTTAATTAAGAGTGAGATGTTGATATCTGTTTGGCTCAGTCCACAGTTCTTTGGTGGTGGGCTATGGTGAGGTTTTTACCCCAGGGCTTCTCAGTGTTGTTACAGAAGGGCAAACAACTGATTACAACAGATATGACACCCTTGCTAAAGTAGCATAATTAGCAATAACAATAGCATCAAGCACAGATTACAAACTAACAAACTGTGGTAGCTATTAATTTTGTACCTTGAGCCTTAGGAGCAAAATCTACAATTATAAAACAGAAGAGATGGTAAATTGGGAGCTTGTATTCAAAGTGTTTCCTCTTGATAGAGTGGTTTTACCATGTGAGGGGGAGACTTAAGAGAGATAGTGGACAAAACAATGATAACTGAAAAGAAAGTAGAGGTAAGGCCGGAGGACAAAGGATAATCATATAAACTGTGGGGAACTAGAAGAGAGGACCAAAGAGAAAGAATGAGGGAGTAAGCAAGAGACCATCTGAGTTTGGTCTCTGGATTTAGGGAATGGAAATAATTTTCTGTGTCTGAAATTCTCCCCAGTTGTTTATAAAAAAGAGGGAAAAAAAAGAAAGAACAAAACAACACCCACCCACCTGTTTCTATTCTGTCTTTGCCCCCAAGCACAACACTGGTTCACCTAACTTAACACTTGTTGGCTTGTACTATTATTGTTGCTTAGGACTTTTCACACCACTAGTCCAGCCTGTCCATCCCGTGCACCTGGTTGGGACCCTACTGCGTCACTGGCATCCCCTCTGTCTCTGGGTCTTCCAGAGTGGTTCCCCTCAGTTGTGACGGCAGTGAGGGGAAGAGATGTTCTCTGGACCTTCAGGTGTGGTTCACCCGAGTTGCCATGGCAGCAGGGGTGATGAGGGGAGCCCCCACTCTTCATCTGAGTCCCCACAGCAGGAGATGGTGACAGGAGGGGCTGCCCTCCACACTGTTCAGCTGAGATGCGCCCTCCTTGTCTAGGAGGAATGAGACTGACTTTTCCACTCTTAGTTGTATCTGTCTCTTCATGGACCAGGATCTTCACTGGTTTTTTTCTAGGCTGAAAACTGTATTATTTGTAAAGGCTTTGACTTTTAGTGGTAAAGTTTTTATATATATGTATTTGTTGAATGAATTAGTTGTGAATTACTCCATCATCTAGTAAGGTAGACACATAAGTAAACAATTATATGGCTACTACTATTACTACTACTACAGCTACTACTACTACTACTACAGAGCTCTTACTATGTGCCAGGCCTTACACACATCATCTTATTTGAGCCACACAACAACCCATGGGAGAGGAGCTGTATTTCCCTTATATCCTTTATATCCAAAACAAACCAAAGCAAAACAAAACAAAACAAAACCTTGAGGTTTAGAGAAGTCATTTTCCCAAAATTAAATGGCCTAAGAGGAGGTGGAACTTGGATTTAAAATCATGTCCTCCTGATAATAAAGCCCATGCTTCCTTTATTTCCAATTTCTTTGAAAGGCACTGAAGGGCCTCTGACTTCAGGGCACACATTCTGGTACTCTATGTGGAACTCCAGAGAATGTATCCCAACCTCAGCCCTGATAACAGTGCAACCCATTGTACGAACATGCAGGAAGCTGCCTCCTACTACTAGAAACTCAAGGTCTCAGTGAAGAACTATATGCCATTTTACCAGAGATAAGGGAATTATTCCCAGGGAGGAACCATTTGGAGAAATGTAGGGGCCACTAAGCCGAGTCCTCAATATTAACAGTAGTTCTTATTCTACCAAGATTAAGGACTCAGTGGTGCCCTCTCAGCCTTCTCTCTTGATCCCTGCCTTCACCACCTAAGGGTATCGAGATCTCATGAGAAAATTATGGCACTTCAGCAGTGTGGGAAAGACACCAGTCCTCCAGTACTGGAATTTAGTATTACTCTTGGGCCAACCGTCTGGACCCAATATGAGCTACGTTGGCCAGGATATATTGTATGTTCACCCAAAATATGCAAGAGGAATTAGCTGCTTTTACTGATCAATATAAAAGGATAAGTTTCCTTTGGAAAAATTAACTAAAGACAGAACTGCTGGATGCAAGGGGGGAAAGTCAGTAATATCTTTGGCCATTTATTCACTCAACAAAAATTGACACCTGTGCCAGGTTCCTAACTAGAAGCTGATGATCAGGCTTCAGGGAAGAAACAGTGGTTCAGTAGGGCTACACTCTGCCATGACATCAGACAAGGGCAGTGAGTTAAATGCAAAACAGGCAAAACCATAGCTTTGGAGAAACAAAGACTATTAGCAGCAGTTGCAAAGGGAGGAGAGGGAGACTCAGGACTCATAACTGGGTTAGCTCCTCAGGGACACAGCACATATGACAGCAGAAAAGTCTACAGTGAGAGCGTGCACAGAAGACGGTAAGCACATTACCTGGAGTGAAGGGCAGGATGATACAGCATGAGTGGATCTGGTGGGAAGCCCTTGGGAAGCCAGGCTTTGGATATGGATTTTACATGGTAGTGCATTGAGATCCACAGAAAAAGTTTTTAAAAATTACTTACATAACACAAAATTCAAAATTTTTAGGTGTATGGTTAAGCTACTTTTAGTAAATTTACCATATTATGCAACCATCACCATGATCCAGGTTAGAACTTTCCCCTCACTCTAGTTAAGATCCCTCCTGGCCATTTATGGCCAATTCCCATTCCCACCTCCCCTCACAGGCAAACCATTATATTTTCCACTTCTACCAGTTTACCTTTGCAGGACATTTCATATAAAAGGAATCATACAATATGTAGTTTATTGTTTCTGCCTTTTTTACTTAACAGTGTTTTTTAAACCCTCCATGTTGTGGCATGGTATTAGTATTTCATTCCTTTTTATTGATGAGTAGTGTTCAATTGTATGGATATGCCACATTTTAATTTTTGATTTTCCAGTTAGTACATCTGAGTAGTTCTCACTTTGAATTTGTGAATAATGCGGCTATAGGAGGCATCATAATCTGAGATTTCAAGTTATATTACAAAGCTACAGTGACAAAAACAGGATGGTACTGGCACAAAACAGAGCAGCAGATCAATGGGAGAATAAAGGCTGCAGAAACAGCCACAGGCCCATTCAGCTACCTGATCACTGACAAAAGGGCTAAAGCACACACTGGAGGAAAGATAGCTGCCTTAGTAAGTGGTGCTGGAAAAACGGGTTATCCACATGCACAAGGGGGAGTCTAGATGCCTATCTCTCACCATGTGCTAAAGTAAAATCAAAATGGATTAAAGATCTAAATGTTAAAACAAAAACAATCTACTGGAAGATAAAATAGGTAAAACTCTTGAAGATATAGTTGTAGGCAAGGACTTTCTGAACAGAATCCCGATTGCACAACCAACAAATGGCAATATTAAATTAAAAGGGAACAACAAAGGAATCAATTAGTAGACTGAAGAGACAACCTACAGAATGGGAAAAATTATTTTCCACTATTCCTTGGACAAAGGACTAATATCTAGAATATGTGAAGAACTCAAAACTACTAGATCCCTCCAAAATAAAAGACCTACTCAAAAAAAGGGGTATGAGCCAGGCATGGTGGCTCACACCTGTAGTCCCAGCACTCGGAGGCTGAAGCAGGAGGATCATTGTGAGTTTGAGACCAGCCTGGGCTACAAAGTGAGCTCAAGGCCAGTTGAACTGCATAGTGAGACAATGTCTCAAAAAGACAAAAAAGGGGGAGGGGGCCAAGAGAAATGAATAGATACTTCAAGAAGAAGAAGGAGTACAAATGGCCAGTAAATACATGAAAAAATGTTCAACATCTTTGACTGTTAGAGAAATGCAAATGAAAACGACACTGAGATTCCACCTTACTCTAAGAAGAATGGCTATCATCAAGAAATCAAATAAGAACATGCTAGTGAGGGTGCAGGAAAAAAAAACCCTTTTACATTTGTAAGTGGAAATGTAAACTAGTACAACCATTATGGAAATCAACATGAGTATTGCTCAAAAAACTAAAGCTAGAACTAGAAATTCCACTTTCCAGCTGTTTTCCTTCCAGAAATCTTCCTGAAAAAGTAAAAGACACCCTATGGCAGTGGTGCCATGTCTGCGTGCCCATGTTTACAGTAGCGTAATTCAGAAGAGCGGAATCTTGGAAACAGCCTGTGTGTCCATCAGTAGATGAATGGAAACAGAAAAGGTGCTGTTGACACACAGCAGAGCACTGCCCTGCCGTAAAGCATAATGAAGCGTCTGCAGAAAAATGGGTGCACCTGGAGAGGAGAGTGGCAAGTGCCGCAAATCACACCCAAGCTTAACTAGCACATGGTTCCTCTTACACGAGAAGCACAAACTATAAATAAAGAGCAAAATAAACAATAGATAATAGGAAAACAGGGAGCTCTTTTGTATAGGGGAAAGGGACTAAGGGATGGAGGGAGGGGACGGCGAAGCGGGTGGAAAAATAATTGAGATGTGTTATGTCCATGTACTAACTCCCCATGGGAGTGCAATCATTCAGTCATCATGTACTGCAAACATGTACTAATGAAAAATAAAAAATGAAAAAAAAAAAACACTGCCATGAACACTCTGTTGCACAAGTCTTCACTTTCTCAAGTAGGTAACTCGAAATAGCACTTTGGGTTTCACAGTAAAGTTATCTGGGTACTGTACTTATTTTCCTTTTTTTTTTTTGCTACCAGGGATCGAACTCACGACCTCACACTTGCCAGGCAGGTGCTTCTGCCGCTGAGCTAAATCCCCAGCCCTTATTTTCCTTTTCAAAACAACTCTACTGAAATATAATTTGCACATTATAAAATCGATCTGTTTAAGTGTATAATCCAATGAGTTTTAGAATAGTTGCAGAGTTGTACAACAATTGACACAACTCTGATCTAATTTTAGAACGTTTCTATTACCCTAAAAAGGAATCTTGTGTCTACTGATGATTGCTCCATATTCCCACTTCTAGTCTTGGGCAATTTATAATCTACATTATTCTCTATATATTTACCTTTCTAAACATTTTAGATGAAGTTGATTGCACAAAATTTAGTCCATTGTGTCTGGCTTCTTTCAATGGACATTATTTAAGAGTCATATCTGTTGTACAATGTTCAGTAATTCACTTCTTTTTATGGTCAAGTAATAGTCTACTGTATGAACTAATTTTATTTTGTTTATTCACTCAGCAGTAGATGTATATTGGGCTGTTTATACTTTGATATATCATGAATAATACTGCTGTGGATATTCATGTACAATTTTTTGTATGAATGATATTCTCATTTCTCTTGTTTTGATGCTTAGAAGTGAAATTTCTGAGTTATATAGCAAAAATATATCTGATCTTTTAGGAACCTGAAGACTTTGCCAAAACAGCTGTCTTTAACTTTCATCAGCAATACATGAGGATTCTATTGTCTTCCTGTTTCCTCAAAAAAATTATTGTTTTCTTTTTTATTATAGCCATTCTAGTGGAGATGAAGTGACTCTCACATCGTTTTTATTTGCACTTAAAAACTAGTAATGTTGGACATCTTTAAATATGCTTATTAGCCATTTGTATTTTACTTGTGTGAAGTACTGTATCTATTCAAATCTTTTGCTAATTTTTAATTGAGTTATCTTCCTATTAGTGTATTGAGAGTTCTTTATACATTATAGATAATCAGATACATGATTTGCAGTTGTTTGCTTCCAGTCAGTAGCTTATATTTTCATTTTCTTAATGGTATCTGTTGAAAGATTTTTGAGGGGAAAAAAGGGACAAGAAAAAGCCATGCTTTAGGGAGACGTATGGCAGGAGTAATGGGGTAGATCAAAGGGAACAGAGAGCAATTTTTGTCAGTTGTAACAAAGGGAACAGGTTTCTTAAAATCCTCCGGGAATCAAAGGGTTATAGCAGCTCTTTATTGAAGTCTGTTAACAGTCCAGTTAATCAGTAAACCTTTCAAGAGGTTTTCCAGGATTTGGAGAGGAGGAGAAATGAGTGTGAAAAGCTGAGTGGCTGGCTATTCAAGAGCCACACAACTGATTTTCAGCACTGAGAGTGACCATCCTGAGCCCCCTTTCAGGTGCTGTCTCACTCTGCTTACTTGAAGGAGACCAGGCAGACCTAGCTCTTGTCCCCTTAGTTCCTGACTGGTAAAGAGGCTGATTTGGAGAGCAGAGGGCACATGTCTGTTGCTCTCTTTGAAGAAACCCAGCAAGATGTCAGACCTGCTCTCAGTCTTCATGCACTTTCTTCTTCTCTTCAAGCTGGTTTCCCCTATGACCTTTCGTCACCACCGGTATGACGACCTCGTGCGGACCCTGTACAAGGTGCACAACCAATGCCCCCACATCACGCGGATCTACAGTATCGGGCGCAGTGTGAAGGGGAGACACCTCTACGTGCTGGAATTCAGTGATTATCCTGGGACTCACGAGCTCTGTAAGTCCTGAGCAGCTCTCAGAGTGTCTGGAGCAGGACCATTCCCTTACCAACCCAGTAACTAAAACTGTTTCTAGGAAGCTTTATGGAACCCTCCACATTTAAAATATGACTTCTTCCTTACTTTATGATGTCTTTCCCTGTTTCTTGGGTTCTGTCTTCTTAATACCTAAACAGTAGAAAGAAAATCTTCTTTCTTGTCCCCTTCCCAACTCCCTCTCTCCCTCTCATTCCCCTGATTTTTTTTTCTTGTTAGTCTTTCAGTGTCCAGTGGCTCCGAAGCATAGGAGAAATCATTAACTCTTCTAGTTCTGCCAAGAAAGAAGGGTTCAGGAATAGCTCTCCTGGGAATGTCAGTATGAGAAAGCATGATATCCTGGAGAGAACTGGAGAGATGGGTATTAGCTACAGTTATTGGATTCTTTTTGCTATTGTTGTTGTTAGTTTACTTCTATTATCAAAACAGATCATGTTTGGATTAAAAATTAGAAATTAGACCAAAAAATTCACCTATAATCTCATCACTCATAGGTAACCACTGTTAACATATTCAG
The DNA here is from genome assembly GCA_004027455.1 of Hydrochoerus hydrochaeris. NCBI lineage: Eukaryota > Metazoa > Chordata > Mammalia > Rodentia > Hydrochaeridae > Hydrochoerus > Hydrochoerus hydrochaeris. Next base: position 86,935 of record PVLA01005763.1, on the reverse strand, counting down.
TTATGTCCTTTCAGACTTAATGCATACTTTTTGTTTTGATACCAGGGATCAAAGTCACAGCCTCACGCTTGCCAAGCAGGCTTTTACGTCGCTGAGCTAAACCCCCAGCCCTTAAATGTATACTTAAACCTACTTGTCTCACAGGCTTATTTTTTCATAAAAACAGAATCATACTATGATTGCTTTTCTCATTTGGTAGTCTATTGTGGATAACACAGTATCTATAAACATAGACCCAATGTCATTTTTGGCTGCATTCTATCTCTCTTTGTATTAACTGTTTGTTGATGATCATTTGTTTCAATTTACTCGCTGCTTTCCCTAGAGCCTTTGTGACATTCAAGTTGTATCAGTTTCTCCTTCAAACGATCAACCTCAAATCATTCTTTTCTTTCCACTTCCGCATCCCAGCCCTCGCCCAGTCTCCATCACTGGGTGCCTAAAGCGCTGTGCTAAACTCCTGCAGCATCTGCTCATCCTCTCCTTGCCACCCTCTGACCCGCGCATTTGGCACACAGATGCCAGGGTAATTTCCCTTTACACTGATGTAATGTTCTCACTCCGCTTTAAAAACCCAGTGCTCTGCATTCTGGCCGTGAGAGCTCAGAATACTGCAGAGGAAAGGCCTGTGAAGTGTCCTGGTGCTACCTGAAGATAAGAGCCTTGTGTAGAAGCTGCCGCTTGCAGAGCGGGCACCTGCTTTTATTCAGGTCACGCATTCACTGGGGCTGTAATGTCCCCTCTTCATGTCTGCTTTTTGTTGCCTTGGTACTTTCTAACACTCAAGGTCATCCCTGAAGCTTTATCACACACTACCCCTCATCAACTCCTCTTTTCTCTTTTGCTGTTCATTCATTCATTCCTTTCATTCAGTCATTCTACAAATATTTACCAATTCACCTAATATATGCAAGAACTTTTGTAGACTCCAGAAATACAGCCAAGAATAATACAAGGATCCTAATCTTATGAGCCTGAATTCTAGTGGACTAAAATTGCAACAAATGGGTAAATAAACACATATGACATCCAATGGAAGTAAGTGCCACAGCAAAAAACTACAAGGCTCAGGAAAGGCTTCCTGCTCAGGGCAGCTTCCAGCAGCTCTGACAGGGGCACACCGTGCTGATGTGGGAGCAGGGGCTGCCTGGCGGGCAGAAGGAAGAGCAGATGCAGCCCTCTGGGAGCCAGAGCCTGCTTTGCTCACATGAGGGACACTGAGGGGGACACTGTCTCAGCAGAGTGGCCAGGGGAGAACAAGAGAAGTGGTCAGAGCCAGGTGGCTGATATATATATATATATATATATATATATATATATATATATATAATTTCGAACAGAGACCCACAAACTGCACCCCAAGGCCAGTCACCTGCTTTGGTGGCTGTTTTATTGGAACACAGTCACACCTGCTTGTGTTTTATTGTCTGTGGCTGCTTCTACTGAAAGAATTGAAAAGCAATGTTGCTCACAAAGCCTAAAGGATTACTATCTGATCCTTTACAGAAAAACTTTATAAACCCTTAATGAGGAGAATAGACTACTATGGCTTGGCAGAATCAGGGAGGCCTGGTAGGAGATTTGTTACCATGATTCAGGCATGAGGGTGAGGGGAATTGAACCAAAATGTCCATCCACAGATGAACGGATAAAGAAAATGTGGTACTGATGCACAATGGAGTACTATGCTGCCATAAAGGAAGACAAACATAAGGCGTTTGTAGGAAAATGGGTGCTCCGTGAAACTACGATGTTAGACACACAAGTTTAAATATCACATGACTCCTCTTACGTGAAAAATCCAAAATATAAAGAAAAATAAAAAGATAGATAATAGGAAACAAGGGATCTTTTTCAAATGGAGAAGGGAACAAGAGATCAAAGGAAGGGAAGAGAGGAGATAGAAAGGGGATGTAAAAAAAAATTGGAAAAAATGGAGATAGAGCTTTTGCAAATGGGAAGAGGACCAAGACCAGGATGGAGCAGGGAGTGAGTAGAGGGGTAGGGAACAGAAGAATAATTAGGATGTGTTACGTACGTGTACTAACTATGCACACTAGATATAATAATTATGTACTGTAAACATGTACTAATAAAATAAACTTTTTAAATTAAGAGATTGAAGGAATCCAAAATAACTTTTCCACATTTTATCTTACTGAATAAGGATATGAAGAAAACTACTGGCCATCTACTATCACCAACCTCTCCTAAAAGGAAGACATTTTAACATCAAGAAAAATAAGTAAGACCTAATCCAGCAGTGGCGAACCTGTGGCATGTGTACTGCAGCCAGCTGTCTGTTATCACTGAAAGCTCTGAAAGGTTCATGTCACTGATATAATCTAAGACTAAAGAAATACCCTAAGATTAAAGACTACATATTGTGGAAAATCTACTAGATGACCCTTGTTAGCATTCCAAGCATTCCTTTGAAAAAGACTAAGATACGTAACAGTAGACTGTGTTCTAAAGAAAAGTAAGAAATATATACACATATAAAGCCAGGTCCAGTAAGGGAAATAAGGCACATCAAAAGCAGTTTTAAAAATGGTTAAAACCAAGAGCAGAAAGTGATAAATTCCATAAAAGGGAAGTCAACAGAGAGCTCACTCCCAATAAGGAGAGCCCAAGGTGATGTCACAGAGGAAGAAACATTTGAATTGGGCCTACAAGGATGAGACAGAGGATTTGGAAATGAGATGAGGAGTACAGAATTTAAAAAGATACAGAAACAGGAAAGTATTGGGTGAGGAAAAGGCCTCTTGACCAGAGCTTCTCTCCTTCCTTTTAAAAGGGAGCAAATCTGGAAGTGGTGTCATATACCTGTAACACAGCATTCAGTAGGCTGAAGCAGGAGGATTGCTGCAAGTTTGAGGCCTGCCTCGTCTACATAGTGGTTCCAGGCCAGCCTGTACTACTTAACAAGACCCTGTCTCCCTGCAAAAAAAAATTTTTTTAGATTAGTAAATAAAATAAATAAATGAAAATACAATGGAGCAGGAATGATCTCTTCTCTTCAAAGAGAAGAGTAAGTATTGTGACAAAAATAAACTTCTTATTCTGTGCCTCAAGACATGGCCTTCTCGGATATGAAGGAGGGACTTAAGTTCCCTACTGCCAGGAAAATCAAGTTTTTAACTGGAATGATCAGCAATTGTTACGTTGTTATCACTGAGATGACTTTGAGAGAGGTGCTGTGAAAATACCATCCTTACCCTGAAGGATTGGTTTGTGAGAAGCAGGGTGCTGAGGTAAACACACAGCCATTGCTGGCTGGGCTTTGACTTCTGTTACATTCATTACCTAGAAGCCCTCAGTCCTGCTACTTACCCTCTTCTATCCCTAATTCTTCTTCACTCTGAGGTGAAAAGCGCCTACTTCCTAGGTTTCCTTTGAAGATGAGCAAGAATAAACCTCAATGCACGATGGAGGTTGAGTTAGTGGGAGTCGTGAAGCCTGGCCTAAATTCTTGGAACTCCAGCAATTGCAACTAGTTAGGAAGGGCTCAGGAGCTAACTGGCAGAGTCCCAGTTAAAGCCTGAGATTTTCTTTCTTTATGGAATGGATCTGAAAAGACCCTTTTGCAAGGACAAAGTCAATGGCACATGCAAACTTCCCCCATCTTTTCTTTTTCTGCCCGTGCCTTTCTTCACTCGCAGTGGAGCCAGAGGTCAAGTATGTGGGGAACATGCATGGCGACGAGGCGCTGGGTCGAGAGCTGCTGCTGCAGCTGTCACAGTTCCTGTGTGAGGAGTTCCGGAACCAGAACCAGCGCATCGTGCAGCTCATCCAGGGCACGCGCATTCACATCCTGCCGTCCATGAACCCGGACGGCTACGAGATGGCTGCTGCCCAGGTATGGAGAAGACTAAATTCACCCCACGAAGGGAAAGTAAACCCCGGTACACAGCGTGCTCCCTGTCACACCGTAAATGCCACTCAAAAATAAAATGTCAGAAATATAAGGAAGGATGAAGACTTTGGCCCCTCCTGTAGCAGCTTGGGCAATCCCTGTGGGCTGGTCGGCCTCAGTTCTGTGCCTCCTGATCTCAAGGTTTTATTGTGAGGATCAGTGAGCCAATATACGTGACAACACTTTGTAAACTGGAAAATACTACCCAGATGGGAGAGGATATTGCAAAATATGTCGTTTCTGCACTTTTACTTTTGAACTCTAAATACCCTTCTTCCCACACTACCTGTCCATTTGTGTATGTGGGCAAAATACCAAGGAAGGCACAGTTTGCTCAGATTTGAGGATGGGGAATTGATTGTCAATTTTCCTATTATATTTCTGGAGGGTCTGTCCATCTACTAATGTAATAATAAGCTTTCCAATTTTTTTTTTGGAGTTATATCTACAGTGAGACAGAGAAGAAAAAATGTCTATGGATTTTTACTTGTTTCCTAACATAAATTCAAAATATCTCTGTGTCTTACTTTAAATCAATGAAGTTACTTTGTGGTTATGCATCAAAGTAATCAGTGAAGATTTTTGAAATACAGATTCCCAGGTCCTGCCCTAGAGCTACTCAAGAGTAAAGCCAGGCATCTATCTGCCTTATCACAATAGATATGCTTCTTTTAAAATCTATGCTTAAAAGTGTATTTTAAACTAAAGTGTATTTTAAAGTTACTTGAAAATATAGCTGTGGATGAATGGAGGCAGAGAAACAGAACTAAGGTGTTGAATCAAACACAAATTTGACTCTTGTGATCTCACAATTTCCTGCTGAAATGACTGAACAAATGAAAAAAGAGAATGTTATCCACCCCTGGAAATCAGAGAAGTGCTCATTAACATGCTTCAATACTTGAGCTTTCCAAAGAGCAGGAACTTGGAGAGGAAGTAGGGAAGGACCCCAGCCTGGCCATTTTCTTTCATTAGCTTTCCCTGCACTGAAGTGAAGAAACTGGAAAACCAACTCATCTTTGTTCACATCCTTTGCAATACAAAGGGTAAGAAAAAGTGGGGAAGCTCCTCGCCAGCTCACCATATCCTAGAGCCATGCCTGGAAGCCAGTCTTCCCTGCTCTTCTGGCATATTCTCGTTCAGAGGGAGCTCACCTTTAAATTGAACCTGAGAGGACCCATCAGGTTTTCAGACACCACTGCTGCCTGCTATGCCCACAGGAAACCTGTCTGCATGATTATAAAGTGAAAACAAACTTTAAAGTCCTAAGTAGAAAAGCAGAATAAGCCCCCCTACATCTGCATTCTAATCCACAGAATGTATGAATTTTTTATGTTACTTGGCAAGAGAGATTAAGGTTTCAGATGGAACTAAGGTTGCCAACCATTTGACTTAAAATATCCTAGATAATATGAGCGGACCCAGAATAATCAACCATAAAGGTGCTTTACATGTGCAGGAAGGAGCCTGGTGGTCAGACTCAGGGAGATTTGAGGATATATGCTGCTAGCTTTGAAGATGGAAGAAGCGACCATAAACCATGGAATGTAGATGACCTCTAGAAATTGGAAATACAGATTCTCATAGAGGCCTCAGAAGAAACATACCCCGGCTAACACCTTGATTTTAGTCCTGTGAGTCCCATTTCACTCTTCTGATCTCCAAAACCATTAAGATAATATTTTTGTGCCATTTAAAGCCACTAAATTTGTGGTAATTTGTTACAGCAGTAATGGGAAACCATCACATCACCCTCCCTGTTTATGGGAAATTTGTATCACGGGAAACTTGCTTTAGGGGAAGCCTCGCCATATTGGCAGTGCTGAGAATGGAATTCAGAACCTTACACATGCTAGGTAAGTGTTCTATCACTGACCTACACCCCCAGGCCCAGGAAGCCGCTTCTTGCTAATCTGAAGACTAGGGTGTGTATGACAAATCAACTGATGAAGTCCATAGCTGTTAGTACCAACAGTTAAGAGCTACGTTGCTAACAATGGGCAGGCAGAGAAAACTCCTGGAAGCATAAAGAAAGTCATCATGTCATAGATGTGGATGCCAAACTTAAAAGTCAGATAAATGGCTCCACTGGGAGAAAATTGATGTAGGAAGTTTAAAGAAACTTTTTAAGAAGTTACAGTCTCAGTACTATCTAAGAATAAAACACAAGCTGGATGCAATGATAAAAGGAAAAATCTATAAACAATAAAGATTTCTTAAAGAAAATCTGAGTGGTACTGCATCTGAGTTTTCAGCTGCCCAGCATCGATTTATTCAATTTGAGCTCTACCCTCTCAGGTCACAGGGATGCAGTAGATTCTATTGCCCTTCTCCAGTGCCACACAAAGCATTAAGTGGCATTTCAATTTTGAATGGGCCTCTTTTCTACCACCTTCTATATTTAATTATTCACATCTATATTTATCTCTCCATGTATACTGTGAATGCCTAGAAAGCTAAACTAATGTCCCATTTAGTTCTTTTCCTAATGTCTATTAGCTAGTTTTAAATTGAGAAAGACTTAAGTAAATGTTGGATGATGAAATGGCTGACTAAACAAGTGGAAAAAATACATGAGCAAATAAAGATAAAATCTGACGTATGAGCAGAGAATTAAGGGATCCAGAAAGTTGACACTTCTCAGAATAAATGTAAGGATCCTACACTCTTTAAATAGGAGGAGGAGAGAACAAGTCAGCATCTCCCAAGAATCAGCCATGCTGGAACTTGGGGGACCAACCAAGAAAGCAACTAACCAGACTTCCTGGTAAGTGGCACAAGCCAAGGGCACACCAGTAGAGAGCAAGTCTGTCTCCCATGAGCATACTGGCGCATGGGCTGAGAAGCAAATGTCCTGTGCACACCCCACCCCCAGCCCATTAGCAACTGGATGGTTTCAAGGTCACCTGGAGTTGATAGCAGCTAAGGTACATAAAGCAACTAAATGCCTGTATTGTTGGGTTGATTATGCTGACCTGGGGCCAGAGGTCTGAGCATCTCTTGGGAGGATGACAGTACGCAATACAGCAAATATGAGGGATTTCCTTCTATCTTCTCTTTGAAGGCAAATATTATTTTCACTGTTTTGTTCTGATTAATTGTTTTGCTCTATTCAGTATTCTGTTTTGGTTGGTTTTATAGTGTTCCGTTTTTGGTTTGATTTTGCTATACCTGATTGAATTGTAAAGATAACAAGACATACTATGATAGCTATTGTTGTTTTCTCCATATCCTGCTCTGAAGTTCTGTACCAATTTCACTGCATTGTCTTGATTGGCTTTGTTCTGTCTTGTATTTTATTATCTTTAAAAATAAAAAATAAAATAAAATAAAAAGGAGGAGAGTAGGTTACCATGGTATCACTGTGGAAAACAACTCAGCAGTTTTTCTAAAAAGTTAACATAGACTCATGTCCCAGCAGTTCTCCTACATATGTACCCAAGGGGGAAAACACAAATCCACCCAAAGACATGTACATGAATGCTCATGGCAGCATTGTACATATTAGCCAAAAAAGTGAGAACAACCCCAATGCCCTTGTGCTGGGCTGAATAGTTAGCCCCCTCCCCGAAGCCATTTGTGCTCATCTGGAACCTGTGACTGGTCTCCTTTGGAAATAGAGCCTCTGTAGATATCATTAGTTGAAGTCATAATGGATTGGGGTGAACTCTAAATCTAGTATGATTGATGACTTTATAGGAAAGAAGTTTATAAAGACAGGCAGAAAAACACTGGAGAGAAGGCCAGGTAAAGATTGGAACAGAAATTAAAGGAATGTATCTTCAAGCCAAAGAATACCAGAGATTTTTTGGAATCATAAGAAACAAGACACAAGAAGGAGTCTTTGAAAGCATCACTCTGCTAACACTTGAATTCCAAACCTCTAGAGCTGTGAGAGGACAGACATCTGTTTTTAGAGGTTCCTGCTTTATACTAATTTGTTACAGCAGCCCTAGAAAACTAATACAGCCTGTCACCTAGTAAATGAATAAATAAAATGTGACAAACCCTATAATGGAACTATATAACAACAAAAGGATGAATGCTAACACATGCCAGACCATGGCCAAATTTCAAAAGCTTTAGGCACAGTGGGAGGGGTGGGAAGAACACATGATGTATAATCCCACTTGTGAGATATGTCCAGAGGAGAAAAGTCTATTGAGATAGAAAATGATAACCTAGGGCTGGAATGAAAAGGAGGAGTGACTAAATAGAAATAAGATTTCTTTTTAGGGTGGTAAAAATGTTTAAAATTAGATTATGATGATGGTTGTACAACTTGTAAGAATATTAAAATCTGTTGAATTGTACTTTTAAAACAAGTGAATTTTATAGTATGTGAGTTATATCTCCATAAAGTTATTTTTTAAAGACAAAGGTTTCAGAGAGGTATGGTGGTGCATGCCTGCAATCCCAGCTAAGGCAGGGGGATCACTGGGAGTTGGAGGTCAGCCTGGGCTACATAGTGAGTTCAAGATCAGCCAGAACTACAGAGCAAGATTCTGTCAAAAAAAAAAAAAAAGGTTCCAATGATCTTGAAACACCCCCCACTAGTTAGAGCTCTTCCTAGGATCTCTACCTCTAGCATCAGGCCTTCAAGAAAATTTGAAGCACCACTGGGACTTTGGATAAGTGCAAGAAAAAAGTGCTGCACCATTTGATAGATTAAAGCAATATCTAAAACAGCTGCACAGTGTTCTTTGAATATAAGATTCAGTCCAAAACCTTCATTTTTCATCTCTTCAACTTTCTCCTAGGGCCCAAACACATCTGGATATCTGATTGGCAGGAATAATGCAAATGGAGTGGACCTAAACCGAAATTTCCCTGACCTCAATACCTATTTCTACTATAATGAGAAGTACGGAGGCCGCAACCATCACTTGCCTCTTCCAGACAACTGGAAAAACCAGGTAGGAGATTAAAATTTACAAACAGAACCAACTAAACCAGCATCTAAAAATTCTCACAGAAAAATTGCTAAATAGTCTTCACAGTAAGTAAACAAACAAGAAAACTGAGCATTAACTAAACTCTGTGAATTTTTCTAGAATAATAATTGTGTCTGTCTTAGTCATTTTTTTGTTGCTGAAACAAGATACCCAACACAAAAAGTTTAAGGAAAAAGGTTTACTCTGGTTCACAGTTTGTAGAGGTTTCAGTCCATAGTCAGCTGGTTCCAAGGCAGAGTGGCATCACCCAGGAGAAACAGTTCATGGCAGGGCAGACAGAAGACAGCAGCAGCAAGCAGCAGAAATAGCAAGTAGCAAGCAGCAGTAACAGCAACAACAGCAGGAGGAGGAGGAGCAGCAAGAGGAGGAACAGCAGCAGGAGGAGGAGAAGCATACATTCTTTGTGTCCCTTTGTAGTCCATCTAGGTTACAAACCTATTGACTGGTGTCACCCACAGTCAGGGTGGGGTTTCCTTTATCCACACCCATAATCTCACTGCCACACCCTTAATCCAGCCACATTTGAACTCCCGCCTGTGACTGCACTGGGCTTTAAGGGGACAATTAGATCTTATGCTGTTTTGTATTTATTCCCTCCCTCAGTGTAGAGCCCTCCAGGAATCACCTGCTCATGATCACTAAATATTTGATGTTAGTGGTGATGGTGGTGAAAGAAATGAAAACAATAGTATACAATAGTGCTTAGCAATTTCACCAAGTCTGTCTCTCTCTCTCTCTCTCTCTCTCTCTCTCTCTTTTTCTCTCTGTTGTTACTTACTGAACGCAAGACCTTCACACTGAGACCTTTTTCAAGAAATGGTCTCACTAAGTTGTCCAAACTGGGTTCATACTTGTGATCTTCCTGCCTTAGCCTCCCTGAGTGCTGGGATTACAGGTGTGCACCACCATGCCTGCTGCATGAAGTTTTTTTACGGCTGGTGTTTCAGTAGATCTTCAGTGTGATAAATGCACCAATTCATGCTTTCTATGTTTGCTCTATAGATATTACATTTATAGATAAAATACAGTGGTTCCTCCACTCATGAACTTAATTTCCTTTATGATTTTGGAGAAGAAGGTGGCAGTTCTGTTTGTGTGGGAAAGATGGCCGTGGTTCGGTTATCTGATGGGGAGTTTGTGAAAGTAAAATGTTGTCAGATACCTCTGTCTGAGAACCAAATTGTTTGTGAACTTAGGCACCACTGTAATATAAATCCACATAGCTAATAATTGATGGAATTAGGATTAAAATTTGAGCCTTCCAATTCTTTGATTTTTGTTTGTTTGGTTAGGTTTTTTTGTTTGTTTGTTTGTTTGTTTGTTTTTTGAGACAGGGTCTCGCTATGTATTTTGAACTCAGAGCTGTCCTCCTGCCTCAGCCCCTTGAGTGCTGGCATTGCCAGCACCCCACCTTTCAAATCTTAATCTAACACCCTTTCTACTACACTAAACTGTTGATGAGAACACGAGCAGTCTACGGAGAAGTTTCTCGTACATATGGTAAACTTGGTATGTTTATAGACAATTAGCTCTAAAAAGAGGTTCAGAAAGTCTAACCCTTATGTTTTTTTTTTTTTTACACTTACAGTTTTTCCTCTTCCCCAGTTATGACACTCTGAACACTGTCCCTGCAGTCCCCTTCTCCATAGGAAGATGGGACGTTCACAGGTGACCCTGGGTCCTGGAGGAGCAATTAACACATTAACATCACATAATCTCTGAGTGTCCATCCTGAAGGAGAAAAAAAATCACTGAGGACTGTAAATGATTTATATATACTGTATGCACAGGTGGATTCAGGACTTTCCTTAGATAACTACTTAGTATATTGTCATTCCTCATAAAGTTTCTTTCTGAGGTAGAGTTCTATGAACTTAATGTTTGTAACCAGCATTTCAAAGGTCGAAATTCCCTAGCCACACTTCTCCTACATGTAGGACTCTTGTCTTTATTATTATTATTATTATTTTGAAGGTAGTATAATACAACCGAACAAGACAGAACAAAGCCAATCAAGACAATGCAGTGAAATTGGTAGAGAATGTCACAGCAGGTTACCAGGATAACAGTAATAGGTGCCATAGTATATCTCGTTATCTTCACAATAGTTGTTCTTTGAATCAGGTATAGCGAAGTCAAACCAAATACAGAACATCATAAAACCTATCAAAACAAAGTATTGAATAGAGCAATACAATTAATCAGAACAAAGCAAAACAGTGATAATAATATTTGCCTTCAAAGAGATGGTAGAAGGAGATCCCCTCTATTTGCTGTATTGCATAGGGTCATCCTCCCAAGAGATGCTCAGACCCCTGGCTCCCATTTGCTAACGGGAGGGAGGGGAGGAATGTCTGATTCTCAGCCCGTGTGCTGCTGGGCTCACGGCCGCTTACCAGGTTGGTGAGCAGCTTCCTTTGTTCAAAACTCTTGTCTTTTTCTGCCTCCTCTTCCTGACAGAATTAGTCCTGCAGCCATGGGGCAGCTCCCTTTCAACTTCCTCACCAGTGTCTCCTCTTGTCACAGGTGGAGCCTGAGACCCGGGCCGTGATCCGGTGGATGCAGTCCATCAATTTTGTTCTCTCGGCCAATCTCCATGGCGGAGCGGTAGTGGCCAATTACCCGTATGATAAGTCCTTCCGACATCGGCCCCGAAGTGTCCACCGCCCAACTACTACCCCCACCCCTGATGATAAGCTTTTCCAGAAGGTATGCAGGATGGCCGTTTGTCCTGCCAGGGGAACTCGGGACTCAGGGGACAGGCTTCACCTCAGTGACACAGGACCCCCTTCGTGAACAAGACCACAAAAAATAATATAAAGTACCACTGCTTGTTGGAGTCTTACACTCTTGTAAATTACATTTTTCTCTAAGTAATAAGCCATAAATTCATGAAAAAGTAAATTAAAAGGAAAGCTTTATAGTATAATTACAAGAGTGTAAAGAAATACTTAAGCTAATGGCAAACAAGAAATATGCCAAAGGACTAATAGTGCTATTGGTAAGCTAATGACTTCTAAACGTGAATTTTGGGGGATCAGATTTACAATTTTATATTAATATGCTTAAGTTAATGAAAAAGAGACCATGCACATGAAAAAGATTTAAATAATAACTTGGAACAATACAGTATTAATGTACATACTAATTTTTATATCCACAATGTATTAAATATATTTAATAATATACTAAATTTATAATTATTTTATAATAAAATGCATCAACTAAATTATAAAATTATATATCATGATATATGCAACTAAATCATAAAATTATATATCATGATATGTGGATATAATATAATTATATATTGATATATAAAATATGTATTGATATATAAAATATTGATATATTGTTATATAGTGAATATTGATATTTATTAATGAATTTTACAGAGAATAATACCAATTATTTTACCAAGCAAGTATATTATAGTAGTTTTCCTCCAGTAATCTCATTTCATCCACTATTATCAAAAAGTAATGAATCTGGGTATTGTGACACACACCTACAATCCTAGTATTTAGGAGGCTGAAGCAAGAGGAAAGCCAGTTCAAGAACAGTCTAAGCTACATAGCAAGTTCAAGTCAAGCATGGACTCCATAGTGAGACCTGTCTCAAAAAACAAAACAAAACAAAGCAAGTAGTGGAAGAGAATTATAGAGAGAATCTTAACATGTTCTTCCAACATGTATCTCTTGCCAACCAACAAACAATACTACTGTTTAATTGCTCCTTAATTTCTTATATAAAATTCAACTAGAAAATGGTCCAGTTAGAAGGCACTGTATCATCTAGTGCACCCTCCCTTTGCATATGAGGAAACAGCCCTGGGTAAGTGGAAAAATCAGAATGCAGATCTCTTAACTCCAGCCCACATACACATCATATATATATATACACAACAGGCTTACTCTATTCACGCGCGCGCACACACACACACACACATATACACACTAACCTACATACATGCCCTTACACACATATGCACATACCATTGTCTATCCCTGATCATATTACCTTCCATTAAAGTGTATAATCCATTGTTTCTCTCTAGTGGAGCTTCTTGGCTTACACTCTTTAAGTGCAAGCATTGCCATTTGAGTTGGGAATATTTGAGGTCACTTTCTGCCTGTTTTCCTTCTAGTTGGCCAAGGTCTACTCCTATGCACATGGCTGGATGCACCAAGGTTGGAACTGTGGGGATTATTTTCCAGATGGCATCACCAATGGGGCTTCCTGGTACTCTCTCAGCAAGGGTAAGGAATCCTGGGAACTGCTCAGCTTTAGATAGAACAGTGCCCATTTCTCCTTTTGAATGACTAGTTTTCTTGAGGAAACAATGGAACTAGTACAGCATTTTATACTCTTGTAGAGATCTGAAAACATGGGAGAGTCTCAGACCAACATTTGGTATCATCCTGTGATTCTTTAAAACTAAGGTTGCCAGGGATTTAGCTCAATGGCATAAGTGGCTGCCTTGCAAGCATAGGGTCATGAGTTTGATCTCTGGTACAAAAACAAAACAAAACAAAACACCTAAGGTAGAGACACATTGTGATCCTAAAATCTGATTGTTTACACAATAGCATGGGAGAAAATCATAATGGGGCCAGTTGGTGAAGGTGGGGGTAGCAATAAATTGGAGCCAAGTATGGTGGTTCATGCCTATAATTCCAGCACTTGGTAGGAGGATTGTCATGAGCTACATAATGAGTTCAAGGCCAGGCTGAACTACATAGCATGACCCTGTCTCAAAAGAGAGACAGAGAGAGAGAGAGAGAGAGAGAGAGAGAGAGAGAGAGAAAATTGAGTTGAAATCCAGCTTGCCCACTTATGTGGCTTTGGACTAATTAATCTCATCTATAATTTAGAATAATATTTGTCTCATAATTTTGAAGGTTTAAATAAAATAGCACATTTATGGCATTTGGAAATAACTGGATTATAAATGTTAAGTTTTTAAAAGTAATGTAGAGTATGTTTCATAGAAAACAGATGGCCAAAGGAGCTGGTCTGAAAAGATCAGTTCTTCAGTACCCCAACTGCCCACCTCTATAGCAGGAGTTTGCCATAGACATTGGTCCTTGATAACATAGCCTTTAAGAGAAGACAGCTCCAGCAAGGGGGTTATCACTATGCCCTGGGCCTTGCTCATGAACAAGGTCAAGATAAAAAAAACCTCTGACAGTGAACTTTTGCAGATGGAGAGCCTAGGCATAGACAAGAGGCTGAGGCAGAAAGCTAGATTTTTTTCAGAAATCACCTCTTTCCCCATCTTCTCAAATCTGAACTGACCTCAGCCCAATAGCATATTGATAAAATCTGAGCTGATGGCTGGGCCTGTGGAAAATGGGAAGGAACAAAGTTAAGGAATCACCATGCCTTGAGAAGTTGCCAAAAGATCACTTGAACACGAGGCAGGAAAATTTTGTTATACACTAATTTCTTTAGTTTGTATCAGGAAAGCAACATATACACCCTCCATACTGAAAAAATCCTCAGCATGAACATCCCCTGGGAATTTGTTAGAAATATGAATTTTGGGACTCCCACCCCTACCCCAGACCCACACTGAGTCAGAAACTTGGGGGTAAGACCCAGCAATCTGTTTCAGTGTGAGGCTCAAATTCAGGTGATTGTAAATGTAATGGACTGTAATTGCTGTTCTCCAACTTTCCCCTCTCTCTCTATAAAGGCTGCTTCCTTTTGTCTGCTTAAAGAGCAAGTGGAAATTGGTTAAACAGATAATTATTTTTCAGTTTTTATTGTGGTACAACATCTGATGCAAAGTCTTCTATCTTAAGTATGCAGTTCACTGCTACTACATTCACATGCAGAGCAGCCAGCACTGCCCCTCTCCAGACCTCCTTTCTCCTTCTCATGGTTATGATTTTGATGACTCTGAGGTCCTCAGAGAAGTGGAATCACACACTGTTTGTCCTTTGTGCCTGGCTTATTTCACTTAGCATGACAGTCTCAGGGTTTATACTTGTGGCAGCAGCTGTCAGGACTGCCTTCCCTTTGCAGGCTGGATAATGTTCCATTGTGCATATGTGTTGCGTTTTGCCTGCCCACTCTCCTATCAGTGAACACTTGGGTTGCTCCTATTTTTTGCCTGTTGTAAATAATGCTGCTGTGAACATGGGTGTGGGCATATCTCTTTGAAACCTCACTTTCAGTGTTTTTGGACATATTTCCAGGAGTAGAATTGTTGAGTCATATTGTAATTCTATTTGTATATTTTTGAGAAATTACCAAACTGTTTTGGTAATTTCTCAATGTCACTGTCATCAGCCGCACCATCTTATATTCAATGCACACACTGATTAGTGGCCTTTTGGCTAAGATCAAGTGTATATTTAATGTACACAGGTTCCAGTGCTCACCAAAACTTCATTTTTTGTTTGTTTGTGTGTTTATAGGCACCATCCTAATAGGTGCAAAGTTGTATTTCACAGTAGTTTGAATTGCATTTTTCAGTGATTAGTCCTGCTGAGCATCTTTTTATGTCATTTGTCATTTTTGGTCATTTGTGTGTCTTCTGTGGAGAAATACCTATTTGAGTCTTTGCTCTTTTTTATTAGGGTTTTTGTTTTTTTGTTTTTGTTGAATTTTAGGAGTTCTATATATTTTTGATATTAAGCCATTATCAGATACTGTATTTATAAATATTTTTTGTTCCATACATTGTCTTTTTACTCTGTTTACTCTTTTTACTCTTTTTGGTTATACAAAATTTTTCAGTTTTTCTGAAGTCCAATTTGCTTTTTGTTTTTTGTCACCTATGCCTTTGGTGTCAGAGTCTCAGAGTCACTAACAAATACAGTTTCATGAAGTTTTGACCTATGTTTTCTTCTAGAAGTTTTATACTCTTACTTCTCACGTTTGGGTCTTTAGTCCATTTTAAATAATTTTTGTACATGGTATTATTAGAGTCCAACTTCTTCTCCTTCTCCTTCTTCCTCTTCTTCTCCTTCATCTCTGTCTCCTTTTTTAATATGTGGATATTCAGTTTTCCCAACACCATTTGCTGAAGACTATTCTTTTTAACTGAGTGGTCTTGGCACCCTTGTCAAAGTCACATGACTATAGTCACAAGAGTTTCTATGCTATTCCATTGGTCTACAGTGATGCATTGGTTCATGGATGCTTCTGTTCACAAACTCTGCATTGGGTGACAAACACAACCATGGCCATCTTCCCCAAACAAATACAAATGCAGCCATTGTGTCCAAAACCATAAAAAAAAAAAAAATTAAGATTGTAAAACAAAGTATCACTGTATTTGTCTATCTTTATGCCATGCTCTTTTGATTATACATTTGTAATAAGTTTTAAACTCAGAAAGTGAGTCTTATATCTTTGTTCTTTTTTGAAATTAGTTTGGCTATTTGGGGTGCCTTGAAATTCCATATACATTTTAGGATAAATTTTTCTATTTCTGCAGAAATAATCATAAGGATTGCATTGAATATGCAGATCACTTTGGGTAATATAGACATCTCTAAATGTCTAATTTTTAGCCCAAATGAATTTGTTATGTAAATGCCATTTAATAATCAGAAATGTTAAAAATAGTATTTCCAGTTGAATAATACAGAAGATCCGAGCAGTCAGGCCATTGGTGAACAAAAAACAACATACAGCTGCTTTATGCTTTTTCATGAGTTAGTTGCTCTGTGAGAACTATTTTCACATCAGTATTGTGTTCTTAGTTGAGGTGAGGTATATGAAAGCAAAATATTAATCACATCTGTAACCTCCCCATCCCAGGTGTGAAGGCCATCATAGTCTAAAGAAAAAAAAACAAAACCTCTCACTATTTCTTCATTAATGTTCATTTCATCATCTACATTTTTGGTTTTTTCCATTTCATGATTTAATTTTCTGAAGTCACCTTATTAGCTGGGCCTGATTATTAAGAGTATGCACATGTACTGCTTTTAGGGGAAGAGGTTTTTTTTCCTGGATTACATAGCAAGACCCTCTCTCTCAAAAAAAAAAAAAGAGGTAGAATAAAAGATGATGAAGGTCAAGGTGTGAAATTGTGATTAAAAAGAGGTGAGATGGGGGTTGGGTGAGAACCTATTTATACAAACCTGCCAACTCCCTTTCCCCCATAGGAATGCAAGATTTTAATTATCTCCACACCAACTGCTTTGATATCACACTGGAACTCAGTTGCAATAAATTTCCCCACCAGGAAGAATTAGAACGGGAGTGGCTTGGTAATCGAGAAGCCCTAATCCAATTCTTGGAACAGGTAAAATCTCACTTTTCAGGTTTCATGGTTACAAAAAGAAAAGTGTCCTTTAGTAGCAGGCTGGCTCTTTTGTGTAGCTTAAGTCCGATTTTGCTCTGACTCAATACCTTTGGATTGCTTCTGCCAGTGAGGTTTAGTCATTCAATATGATTAAGCACCACTATCTGTAAGAAAATTTACTCTAAGGCAGGAACTGAGTAAAAAACATCCTTATCCATATAAAGCTGATGTTTTATTGAGCACGAACAATAAACACACAACAAACAAAATTACAGAAGCTTTATAACATGTTAAAGGATAAATTCTAGGAAGAAAGCCTTACTGAGAAGATACCTTTTAAACAGATTTCAGGGAGTTGGAAAGAACCATGAAGATATCCAGGAAAAAAACCAGTTTCCCGAAATGGATACAACAACAAACATAAAGCCAACAACAGGCATATGAAAAGATGCTTAACCCTAGAGACACACACTAGAGAAATACAAATCAAAAGCACAATGGCTACCACCTGACCCAGTTAGGATGGCTGCTATGAAACAGCAACATAGAATCAACAAGTGTTGGCAAAGATGTGGAAAAACTGCAACCCTTGCACCTGCTTTGGAAAACAGAGTGATGATCTATCAGAAAATTAATAAAACTACCATAGGATCCAGAAATAATACCCAGTTCAGGGTATATATCCAAAGGGACTGGAAAGAGGGTGTGGAACAACCATTCATACAACTTTGTTCATGGCAGTATTTTTTCCAATAGCCAAAAATTAGAAGCCACCCTATTGGTGGATGAATTTATAAAAATGTAGAGTATACATACAACAAAAATAAGTTCTTATACATGCCTCAATGTGGAAAAATCTTGAAGACATTAGGCTAAGTGAAATAAGCCAGTCAACAAAAGGCAAATACTATATGGCTCCACTTACATGAGATATTTAGAATAATCAAAATCATAGAGACTGAAAGTACAAGGGAGGGCTAGGGAAAGGGGGAATGGAGAATTACTGTTCAGTGAGCACAGAGTTTAATTTTAAAAGATAGAAAGAGGGGGCCGGGAATTTAGCTCAGTGGCGTAAGTGCCTGCCTTGCAACCATATGGTCGTGAGTTCAATCTCCAGCACCAAAATAAAAATAAAAGATAGAGTCTAGGAGGTTGGTAGTGGTGCCAATTGCACATTATGAATATATTTACTAACATTGAACTGTATACTTAAAATGGCTAAAATGGTACATTTTCATAGATAGATAGATAGATAGATAGATAGATAGATAGTCACAATTAAATTTTTTCATTTAAAAAATTTCAACATCAGCATAGCATTGCAGCTGGCCTTGGAGTAGATTTCCAGGATCAGGTTGCCTATGGGAACCTCGGACTGTCTTAAGAATTGTAGCCTTTGTCCTGAGTGAGTCAGGTCTTGAACAGGACAGTGATACAATTTGACTTAGATTTATAGAACTGCTCTGACTATCCTGTTGAGAAGAGATTATTGTGTCAGGGTGGGGGAATATGCCAGTGAAGGAGCTGTTACTACCTTGTGAAGACTAAATGTGAAAACAGATGAGAATCGGCTTTGAGACCCTAAACACAGTACATGTTTTATGATCTTAACTCTGCAGCATTCACTTTCCCCTGCAGGTTCACCAGGGCATCAAGGGAATGGTGTTTGATGATAACAATAATAATCTCACAGGGGCTGTCATTTCTGTCTCTGGAATTAATCATGATGTAACAGCAGGTAGGTGGGCACTGGGTGGGAGTGGGAGGGAGTTCTCATTCCTTTGGCAGAGCTCACAGGCCGGTTTGTAAGCTGGCAAGACCAGTAAGGACCACTATACATAGGGACAGTAAATTAAGGGGTTGGATCAAGCCACCAAGATGTTCAAATGGAAAAAATGAAAACGAACAAGCAACAAAAATCTTTTGCCTGTGAAGCAAGAAGTCACTGAGAGGCAAGGACCAGAGAAGAAACATGTAATTGTAACTCCTCATTAGAGTCCAGGAGTCATTGCCGTGTACAACTTTGCTAGAAATATTTCTGGGCTGGAAGCTATGCTCATGTGAAATGGGGTAGAAAAGAACAGGACTATAAAACTCATGTTTGGTCTTGTCCCCAACTCAAGCATTTTACTACATGTATATTCAGGAAAAATTAGAAAGATTGGTTTAAATGGACTTTGTGCAGGGCAAGATTGATGGAGGCAGATCTTGGAGTTACCTGGAACCTCTTAGAAGGGTACAGAATTTTGTCTTAGCTTCCTCATTGCTGTGACAAAATATCTGACACCCACAATTAAAGGGGGAAGGCTTCTTTGGTTCACAGTTTGTAGAGGTTTAAAGTCGTAGGTGGCTGGCTCCAAAGCTGGGTGGCATGGCAGAGGGGCACTGCAGAGGAGACACAGCCCATGGCAGACAAAAGGAGAAGATAGTAAGGCAGAAAGCAGCAAGCTACAAGTGACAGAGACCCACTTGCGGTCCCTTATGTTTATCCAGGCTACACACCCTTAGGGTGGGGAGCACTCACACCTAGGGCAGGGCAGCCTTAATCCTAGCATCCCATCACCAGTCAATCCCAGCACCACATCTTTGATCCCAGCATCAGACATCCGAGATCCAGCCACCTCCAAAAAGCCTCACCTACAACCAGATGAAGTTTTGGGGAGAAATCTAGATACAAACCATAACAAATTATCTCACAGAAAAATGGTACTGCTGACTAACTTAGCTCAAATTGATCATGCACAACTCTTAAGGGTTTTGCTTGTTTGTTTGTCTTTTGGTACCAGGAATTGAACTCACCACCTCTCACTTACTAGTCAGGCACTTAGGCCATGAGCTAAATTCCCAGCGGTTTGTTTTTAATGGCTAGCAGCAGCTACAGGTGGTTAGGGGTATTGAAATTTCCCTAACTCCCCACGCCTCAATCCAACAAGTTTCAGCCATATTTTTACCAGGCACATATTTATTACCAAGTAAGTATCTGCTGTCTGTTTAAGCTAGATGAAATCTCTGCTTTATGTTCTTTAAAGGAAAGAAGATATTTTAAGAGCAGAATTCTATACCCTAGAGCTGTGGTGGCAAATCTGTGACATGTGTGCTGCAGTGGGCCGTTTGTACCATTGAAAGCTCTACAGGGTTCACTATCACTGGCCTGTAGGCATCAGACAACCAGAATCCTCCAGTCCAGTAGCCAGATCCATGACTGTCCAGGAGTCAATCTCCAGGCACTGTCCCTAAAAGCACAGGCACCACGGCTCACTAATTCTCATAGTCCGTTAAACAAGGACATAAGAAATTAGTAAACATTTGTCTCTCAAACTTTTTAATCAAGGATAGCAAATGCCACTGATTTCATCAGTAAGTTATCACTTAGCAACATTCCTTGTGCTAAATTAACAAGTTCACTAATGCAATCATTTATTCCATAGTGGAAAAAAAAAAGACTATGGGTAGCTTTCATTGTGCTACCTAGCAAAGCACTTAAGTGCTGATCAGAGATAAAGAGAGCTGTTGGACCCCCCTCCTCCTGGATGCATCTGGACTGGGGCCTTTCTGATACCGTGTTAACTATTCCTGATTTGTGAGTCCTCAATTAAGAAAATGATACCCCCAGGCTACAATGAATCAACTGAATATATGCATAATAGCACACTGCCTGTGCTAGAGAATTTTAAAGTAAATCACTATAGACCTATGATAGGCAGTAGAAAAAAAGACTTCCCCATTATTGCCTGCATCATTGTTTATTGCATTTATTATTGCAATTATTTATTACTGTGCACTTAAAGGAAAATTTAAAGATACAGTGATTCCATAAGAAAAGAAAGTCATTAGCCAAAATGCTGTTTCTGCCATAGAGAAATAGGCTTCTTTTGATTTGTATTTTACCTTTGCATACTTTTGAAGGTAATGGAAGTGATATTAAAAATACGATTCTCCAAATCATACTTTTAGGAAGCCTTTAGTCCACTACTCCCACTGAGTATAAAATTACATGCATACACCACCACTGACCATTGGTTATCCAGCCCAAGGTTACCATGGCCATTGGTGCAGGTTGCCCACTGCTCAACTGAGCAGCTTTGCCAAGGCTTCCGATTAGCCTCTGCTCAGGTGCTCCCAATTTCATAAAGCGTTTCACTTTTTCTCTAGTAACTCTGTTTAGGTCAATAGGTTCTTCTCTGTCTAGCTAAACCTGCCTCCTTGCAAGTTAAACCCATAGTTCTCATTTGTCATTAGGTAGACCATTCAGCGTGGCTTTGCAAACATCAAAATAGAGGTCTCAAATGATTTCCTCAATTAAGTGAAGTATTAGCATTAACCTTTCCTCTCTTCTGTGAACCTCTGCTGGAAATGAGTTTATATTAAAGTACAGGGTCTAGAATGGAACACGGTTCTTTCAGCGTAGAACCCAGTCTCCTTCTTTCTGGCAGGCTGTGTTCCCATTCAGGGCTATTCTTATGACTGATTTAGTACTTTATCGGCTTCATCACACCATTAGGAAAAACCAAGCTTGTGGACACTTTTCAAATGAAGTTTCCATCTGGGTCAGGTCTTTGGTCAGCAGACTGAGTTATGTCCTTATTACTTTAGGGGAACACGGTGATTACTTCCGGCTGCTGCTCCCAGGTACCTACACTGTCACAGCCACAGCACCCGGGTTCGACCCGAAGACAGAGGTGACAACGGTGGGCCCTGCAGAACCAACCCTGGTGAGTTCGGCTGGGTTGGACGCAGCGCCTGACATAGCACTTCCACCATGTCTTCAGCAACCCCAGTCACCAGTAAGATCGAGTCTCTCCTGTCTTCAAATTTCTTGGGTCACTTTCCTGTTCTATACTACCCTGTACCCTTTTGGGTGTTCCTCATTTTTCTGTTTAGAATAGCTCTGGAATGAAAAGCTCTGTCTTGTTCCAAAGCCACAGGTTTGCTCACAGAGCTTGGAAACGCTGCCCCATCGCTTACCCTTAGTGTCTTTCTCAGCAAACTGGCGCGCAGAGCGCTTCTTTTATAAGAGGTTGAAAAGAGAAAGCGCGCATCCAGCATTTAGCGGTGACTGACTGACACGTAGCAGACACTGAACAAAGGTCAGTTTGCAAATCATGCAACGCTGGCCCAGATTCACGCGGCTCCTACGGTTGATTCGTGTTGTCATCAGAAAGCGCTGTCACCAGGTGGCGCTCTGCGGCCAGACCCCTGGAGCGGTCTTGGTTTTTGCTCTCTGCTCCTAAGAGCCAGCTGCTCTGTGGCTGTGTATAGACAGGGTAAGAAGCGAAGAATCTCTTTGATTTACAGCCTGCAACTTTTCACTGTAGCTTATAGTAGAGTCAAATCTCAGAGCATCAAGGGCTCAGAGGAAACACTAATCCTTAGGTTTCTCAAACGAGGAAAATAGGTGTCCTATTTAATGCCCATCTACGGGGCCTTATTTCCTCAGCCTGTGCTTTCCCAGGGCCCCCTCATTCTGTCCTCTTCCATCACTGACAGGGTGTGGAAGACCCTTCCTCTCCCTTCCTTTAGCAAAGGCAAAGACACAAAGCTCGCCTTTTTAATTACAACAATAGGAACTATTTATTGAATAGATGCAATGTGTCAGAGTCACGGTAGGGGAGCTTTCCAGAATTACATCACTGAGCCTCCACAACCCTACAAGGTACACAGCCCCATTTGTCCCCAAGGGGCCTGAAAGTTAGAAAAAATAAGACAATGATACAATATCACTCAATGAGAAAGTGGTGGAAACCAGGAGTTAAGCTCACAACAGCCTCTTCGGGTTGTCTCCTGAGCTGATGCATCTGGGGTCCCAGTCAGTATTCTTATCCCTTATTTTTAACATGAGATCAGGGTTTTTAAAAA
Source organism: Hydrochoerus hydrochaeris (assembly GCA_004027455.1). Taxonomy (NCBI): domain Eukaryota; kingdom Metazoa; phylum Chordata; class Mammalia; order Rodentia; family Hydrochaeridae; genus Hydrochoerus; species Hydrochoerus hydrochaeris. Next base: position 63,942 of record PVLA01005763.1, on the reverse strand, counting down.
AGTTAAGCCATTTGAAAAATTTTCTGAAATGTCAAGATAATCTGCAACCTCAGCACCTCTACTACCAACTCTTACACATTACAAATTACTTCTGTTTGCAGAAGCAGGAAGAAAAGAGTAAACCGTGAGCTGATCCAGCTTCCCAAGCAGTCATCCTTTCCCCTTTCTCCTTGTGACACCCAGAAGTCAAGTCACTGGCAGGTAGCTGGATGCAGGAACAACTAAGAGTCTGCTTATTGATCACAGCAGTCTCCTTCTCTCCTCATTCTACAGCAGATCGCCATCTGGCTAAAGAAAGGAAAAAAGATTGTTTACTACACAGATTTCATGTTCCAATTTTAAGCATGTTAAAATATCTCCCAGAGTCCAGTGGTTTCATTGCTTTTCCCCATTGCCTTCTAGATAAGGCTTCCTTGGTTTTTCTGTGTCCTCTCTCTCTCTCTCTCTCTCTCTCTCTCTCTCTCTCTCTCTCTCTCATTTCCTCCTCCTCCTCCTCTTCTCACTCTCCCTTCTCCCTCTCTCTTCCTCCCTCCCTCTGGTACAGCACTATTCACTCTAATTCCCCCATTTCTCCTCTTAAAGAAGTAAAAGAACTGGTTGTGGATTTTTGTAGAATGGGCAGGAAATAGCGCCATAGAGAGAGCTCTCTGGCAGAGGCATGTTTTTAACTCCCACCTGGCTTCAGCAGCTCGAGCTGTTCTAAAGGCGGGGCAGCCGGGCATGCCCCAGGGGAGTGTGGTGAGAACACTGCCACTCCCTCTTCTTCTGCCTGGCAGGGCTCTACAGCTCTCCACAAATCCGTCAGTCAGAAGCATCTTTTTATCTGTGCGCCTGACCAGAAGGGAGACCTCAATTGCTGCCCTAGAAAGGATGCGCTGATGCACATGGAAATTTAGGGTCTAAGGACCCACACCAGCAATCTATGTCATCTCCCTGTCTCTGTTGCCAAGCAGTGCGGCACAGGTGAGGCACTCGTTGGCAGGCCTGAGCAGAGCCACTGTGACTCACAGTCAGCACAAAGGAGCTGGGTATTAGGACACCGTCAATCATAGTTCTTGTCCTGAGCAACAATATTGGTGAAATCGTGGTTTAAAACGTATAGAAATATTTTTTCTAATACAAATGAAATAAATGTATAATTCATTCCCCCAGCCACACCCTAGGTATCACCAGTGATTTTGCACTGCTTTGGGGAAGAGTAGTAGTCAAGTCTGCAGGACACCACTGTGCCACTTTGGTTCACTGCTATAAGAATGCTTCCAAGTCCCCTGCCTCAGAACCTGGAGCTGTGGTGAGAGGGAATCTGCACCGGCTCCCAGCTTCTGCCTTTTCCTTTTCAGGTTAACTTCAGTCTCAAGAGAAGCATCACACAAGCAGACCCTGGAAAGAGAGCTCCCAGTGGAGGGCAGGGAGGCAGAGTGAAGGTGCAGCCCCGGCCACCCAAAAAGAAGGAGGCAGCTATGAAGCGGCCACATAGAGGGCCTGCCTGAAACCCGAGGGCCCAGGGCAGTGCTTCACAAGGGCTCTGCTCCTGCTTTCATATACCTTAGGGCATGCTTTCTGGTTTATTATCTGGTACATATTTAAATATAAGCTTATTCAGACCAATTCAGGATGGTCTCAGTCTGTTCCAGGACAAGCCTTGTCTAGGCTGTCATTAAAGGAATCAAATGCCTCTAATCCCAGCATTCTGGGAAGCTGAGACAGGAAGATCACAAGTTTAAACCTAGCCTGGGTAACTTAGCATTTTAGTGTGACCCTGTCTCAAATTTTAAACAGGACTATGGATGTAACTCAGAACAAAAGCCCTGGGTTCAATCTTCAGTACTGCAGGAAAAAAAAAAAAAAGTGTGGGGGATGAAAACTGGTGCAGTTGTACATATATCCAGTGAGATTCAGGAACATTCCTGGTTCTGAGAGCCTGGTTTAGGCCCTAGCACAATGCATATATCAGGTTCTGCCTGATTGGCCACTGTGTCTCCAGAGTCTAACACAGAGCAGGCGCTCCGTGAAGATTTCTAAATGATGAGCAAAGCTGAGGTGATCTATCATAAGTATTATGCCCAAAGTAAAACTCAATGCTCCTGAAATTTTGCAGATCTGCCAGTAGTTTCCTAGTGAGAAAAGAATTTGACATGCAATGTTTAGCACCTTTCAAGACATTTTGTGTGATGTAGATGTATTACACCAATGGACCGCAGGAGTTTGACTCTGTGTGGGTTCTGGGCCCAGTGGTATAGAGTGCTTTTCACCTTGCTGAGTTCCCCAGAATTAACCCACTTGTACTGAAAGCATTATTGAGGGATAGGGGTGTAGCTCAGTGGTAGAGCACTTGTCTTAAGTCCTGGGTTCCATCTTCAGTATGGCAAAAATAAGTAAGTAAGTAAGTAAATAAATAAATAAATAAATAAATGTGTTAGCAAAGGAGGTGTTACCAAAGATTTTGAAGGGAAGCATAGCCTTTCAATACACACTTTGTAGCACACAGATTCAAAAATGTTCACTGAGTATATTGGGGTTCTTTGGTCCCCTGTCCCCAGAGCGGGGTGGGAGTTCTGCATTAGCACCTCCTTTTAGGGCTCAGCCTCCATGAGCCAGGGCAGGCTCTGCTTCCCTCACCAGGACCCCCCACTAGCCCAGCTCTTTCTTACTGCTCAGTGGTTTACACCTCCACAAACACGTTTCCATGCCCATCAGAAACTCCTCTACCAGCCATCAGAACTAGGATTAACACGAAATTTATTTTTCTATTGCTGAACCATTTCTCAGTATGCAATCAAACTTGAAAATGAGTCTTTTCCCACTTACAGAATTCTCTCCTGAAATTAAAAGATTAATCTTTTCTTTACCTTTTTTTTCCTCCAGTGCCGGCCCTTGTGCATACTAGGCAAGCACTCAACCCACGGAGCTACACCTCAGCCCTTTTCTTCTCAATTTTAATCCCATAGTCCTTGGTTCTCTTCTTGTTATTATAAAGAAGGAAGTATTGAGGAAGCTCTTTGAAGTTCAATGAAACTTTTAAATTCATATAATTATCTATTTTTTGAGACCGATCTTGCTATATAGTTCAGGCTGGCCTTGAACTCACTGTGTGCTCAGGCTTCTGTTGAACTCTCAACAGTCCTCCTGCCTCAGCCTTCCATGTGCTGGAATTACAAGCATGCACACCACACCTGATAGTTTAATGAAACTTTTTGCCTGAGGTGCCGTATATGCTCTAGATTTTTCCAGATTATCTGTACGTGTATCAATCAGGTTCCCTTGTGTAAAGACACTGGAAAAAGCTGTTTGCAAAATGTGTCCCCGGTGCTTCCTCTGGTACAGCCACAGAGTTCCTTTGGTTCATCGTTTCCTTCATGCCGAGGATTTGAATTCTTGCTCTCTAAGAATGCAAAGACCATGGAAGACCATCCATGCCCTTGGCCTCGTCTGCCTGTGATTCCATTTTAATTTTCTACCATGTTGTCACAGCTGGGATGTTGGTGTCATGCTCTTGGGCCCCTCCAGCCACCACAATCACGACAGAGAAACTGCTGTACTATATGACTTAGCCAGCCTCGAGAATTCTCTTACAGCAACATAAAGCAGACTAAGACAAAGGTTAAATCACAAGTTAGTGGGGCAAGGGTGGGCAGAGTTGACGGGACATGAGAGAAGATCTGTTCACTTCCAGTCCAGCACTTCCCTGACTTATTCCTTCCTATTACATAGCTAGACTCTCATTTTTAACAGGAAATCTCTCACACTGAATGCCATCCTGGACAGCTGGTGTGTTTTGTAAGCAGGTAGTAAATCACTGTGAAAGGCAGGAGCTTTGGACTCTGACAGACCTAAGTTTTAATCCTAGCCTGCTCTTTATTTACTGTGTGACCCTCAGCAAATCATTTATCTTCTCTGAGTCACTGCCACTCATCTGAAAACAAAATGGAAATATATGAAACACTTGGAGTTCTGGAGAATTAAAAGTGTTGTTCCCATAAACCAGTAAGGGTGATGTGACAACTCCTACCCTACCCTCACTCAGGCTGGCCACCTGTAAGCTGGCGAATCTGACAGCATTGAGCATGTGGGTGCAAGAGGAGTTTGGGAGCGGAGCGGTTTCCTGAGAGACTGGACCAAGCCCACCTTGTCTTTTTAAAAATGTGTTAACCTCATTTACTAGAGGGCCTTTATTAGTTCCTTATTCTTTCTGACACTTTTTCTTTCAAGTCGAACATTTTATGACACAGTAATCCCTTCTCCATTGAGGACACAGGAGAATTCTCAGTTTCCACACAGGACGACACCTCCTGCCTCGTGGGCTTGCTGTGGGTTCCCATGAAAGTTTCTGGGAGTGGGCTTCTGCTCAGGTACGACGTGACTGCCTGTTGTTTCTTTTGTGCCCAGCACACTGTTCAGTCCCAAAAGACAGAAAAACACCTTACGTATTTTCTGAGTGAATGATCTGCATTACTTTCACATTTTTCTCTTCTCTTTTTATCATTATTCTCAAATGACCCCCAGTTTCCCTGGGGGCAGCTTCGTGGGACCAACACCTTTAACCTGTGGGACTGATGATAACTCCAGGTAGGTAGTTAGTGTCAGAACTGAATGGAACCGTAGTCAGTGTCAGAATTGAAGGGTAGGTTATGTCCAGGAGGTTGTGGGAAAAGACCACATATTTAGTGTTAAAAGTGTTCTGTGGACAGGAGAAAAAGAAGCAGCAAGATGTATCATGTAGGGGTACAAATTCCCTATGATGAATGTTATCATCATGTGTATCTAAAATTTACCAATAAAACTTCAAAAAAGTGTTCTGTGGGTAAAAGGGATCTAGGTGGTAGAGCAGTTTCTCACTTCCCTGATAAATATTTGGGTCTCACTTCTGTGTTAAAAGTGAGGGAGACAGTTGGTAAACCTGAGTAACACAGTTTCTACCTTTTTGAAACTAGAGAGATTGGGAGGAAGGAATAAGAATAAAAACAAATTAATACATAAAAACATAAACAGAATTAGTATCTAGGAAAAGGTGCTGAGAGAAGAAATGGTGGGAAGATTTGAGATATGATGGTTAGGGAAGGATTATCTGAAAAGATGATGGTGGGCTGAGAGGAAAAACACAAGAAGAAAAATAAGGCGAGCTACAGAAATAAAAATAAGAAGAAAACCAGTTGTGGTGGCACTTGCCTGCAATCCCAGCACTTGGGAAACTGAGGGAGGAGGATTAGGAGTTTAAAGCCAACCTGGGCTACATCGTGAGACCCTGTCTCAAAAAAGCAAAGAAAGAAACAAAAAGACAAAGACTGTAACTTTAAAATATTAAGTTCGACAAAACTGCAGCTTTAAGTCAAAATCAAAGTTACCCAAGGTTACAGTGTCTTTTTCATCTTAAAAACTTTTTTTCTTCTTCAAGGGTTCTCATTTCTAAGAGCCTTAACAATATTATAAGTGAATAAATTCAGCCTGTGTTTTTCTTCCAATACTATAAATCTGGTACCATGTGTGGTGTATTGGAGAGATAGATTCCAGGTTGCTGTGTATGGCAAACAAAGAATTGCAAGATGATAACAGAAAAACCAGCTACGTTTATTGAAGTCAATGGGAAAGGTGTGACTGGGTTCATGCCAGCAGAAACAGAAAGGTGGCATGAATGGGAAAAGTGGTGCCAGGGTGGCAGGAGAATAAGAAGAATGAAAATTAATCAGGCTTTCAGACATTAAAAGAGATGCACCCTGGCCCTGGGTACCTCTCATTGGATCTCTCTGAATATGATGGACAGAAATGACTGAGAGAATGTGAGTCATCTAGGGCCCGTTAGTGCATATGACTCTCCCAGAATGCACTCTGTTTTAGTGACATGAGTGATATGTGGTCCCCATATATAATCCATTAATGAAGTTGAAGTGGGGAAAAGGTTACTAAAGTTCAGGCCATTGAATCTAACACTCATGTGCTCTGGCCTGGAGCTTTAGAGGTTCCCTTGGTCTTTATTATTCTTTGGGGCTGTTTGTTCGTTTGTTTGTTTGTTTTTGAGACAGTCTTGCTATGTAGTTCAGCCTGGTCTTGAACTCACTGTGTAGTCAGGGCTGGCCTCAAGCTCATGGTGATCCTCTTGCTTTAGCTTCCCAAGAGCTGGGAGTAAGGCAAACGCCACCATGCCTGGCTTTGTTATCATTTCTTGTGCTTCTCTTAGGACAACTGGAGGAGGATTGGCCCAAATTTAGGTGGATGGATGGAGACAACAGTTGTGCTACCTGTATCAAATCCATAAATTCCAAAGACTTCTATTCTCAAAGAAATAATACTATTCATTGGATACCATATCTCCAAACTTTTTTTTTTTTTTGCCTTATCCATCTAATGGGACAACTGACCTTAAAGAATCAGATGAATGATAAATAACTTAAAAAATAAATTAGGTGAATGATAAATAACTTAAAAAATAATCGTGCCAGTCTGTCTTAAGGATACAACCAAGACCACATACATACCCCCGACCTCAGACTGTCATACTCCTTACCTCTAGAGCCTCCTGCACTTTCTCTTTGAGTACTTATTTAATTCTGCCTAATAAAGCTGCCAATGCCTCTCAGTGAGGCAACCTGAAACACTTTTCCGTGCTAGGTCAAGAACCTGCCCCAGGTCCCTGTCTCTTCTTTTAGGGCTAACGTTGGTCCTCATGCAGTAATGACAGGAAGACTTAGAAAGGATAGAAACAGGAGTTCTAGGCAGGAGGAGGAAGACCAGGAACCTTACCACGAGGAAGAGTCTGGCTGGTTCCAGCAGCTCGGTCTCCTGGCTCTGAGGACGCATGTACGTGTCTGCATACACGCACTTATTTTCCAGGCTATCTCAACATGCTAGAAGCGTAACTCAGCACAGGTCCAAGACACTGTGGCATCCAAGCCACGCTAAGCCTAATTATAAGTGAGCCAGTGAAACTCACTTTTTCCATGGCAACAGAAAACACCCCCACACACCACACCAGCCATCTCAAAAACAAGGATCTAAAAAGTGGGACTACCTGTCTTGGAACAAATCTAACTAGAGAAGCCAAAAGTCCTGTGTCCATGATGCCATCCTCCTTCCTGGTACTGTGCTATGTCTCCTATACAGTACTCATTCCCAGTTCACAGCACACACTGACTCCTTTCTGGCCACCTCCTGCCTCCAGTAGGGCTTCTTTTCTATTTTAACACTAACCTCACTCTGGCTATTAAACCATAAGTAAATATTCCCCACTGGGCAAATTCCTAAGCAAACACCATTTCTCCCTCCCTTCCTAAAAGTTAAATTCCACCATTCGGAAAGCTCTCTCCCTGCACCTTCGTCCACCCCTGGCCTTGTCCCTTCCCCTGCTGGGTTTATTTTTCTCCTACCTTTGCTCACAAACTCCCAGCACCCTTTCACCTGCCCAGCTCTGGCTGCACCTCATGGGGTTTATAGCGCCTGTAGCTCACTTGAGACCCACAGGGCTGCAGCCGCTATAAGGTGTCAGGCAGCAGCCTGAAAAAAGCCTCCAGGGCCCCTGCTCTTTTGGTGGCTGCCTCTTGCTACTTCCTTTAGCAAAGTGCCAGTCCTGGGGAGGAGGCAAATAAAATTATCCTCAGACCCCTAGTCACACACAGCAGGAAGGGAAAAAAACTTCTATGGCTACCTGTTAGCTTGTCCCAGGGGGGCCTCTGGACCCAAGACTCCATGCTGAGCATGAGATCAAAGGAGTTCATGAGTTTCCTTAACCCCCTTCTAGAGTCAGATAAAATATAGATAAGTCAAGAACTAAAATGACAGCACTTCATCCTTTGCTTAAGTACTCGAACCTCTACACATACTTTATAGCAAACTTATATTTCACAGAACAATGCATTATTTTTTAAAGAGAGGGATAAAGAATTCATTGTCTATTTTGGACTCATTAATTTTCTATCAAGGACAACTAGAAAAATACTATCTTCTATCACCACTGATACATTAAATACTTTAATGCTAAAAATTAAGAAAGCTTAATAGTGTTAATCTTATGAATCAATTTTCTTTCTCATTTTGCTAAATGTTTCATTTCAGATAGTGTTTTTGAGCTAGTAATTAATTAGAAGACAAGACCTTTCGTGTCTCAGATAACCTAAAAATCTATAAGCAGGGACTTCAGACATAGCTGGAGCTAGTTGTCCCCGTTATATAGTCTAGAATGTCTCCATTTAAAAAAATGTTTGTGTGTGTGGTAACTTCTTTCTTACAGAGGTTGTCACATTAAGGTGACAAAGTCACATTAAAGAGATGGACCTTCGCCATGATGACTGGCAGATTTATGTGACTAAAAAAAATCTTATCGATATTCCCTTGTTTTTTTCTACAATCATCCAATGACTTTTCCTCTTTATTGGGTAACAGCATTTTAATTTATCCTTCGAGTTTATATTCTACCATACCAACAACAAACTACTGATCTTTGGGCTGGTCTTTCAAAACACAGGTTAGATTACGTATCTATCCCTAAAACTGCTGAGTCTCAGTTCGTCAGTCTGGGGCAGTGTGCTCACTCCTAGAGAGGGGCAGTGTGAAAGGGGCAATAGATGAAAGAAAGGAGAAAGAAAAAAGGGAAAAGACTATATAACTACACTTCTAATCTCTGTTAGTTCATCAAAAAGAACAGTTTGCGCTTTCATTGTTTGATCATTTTTTCATGTGGATATCTTGTAATGTGAACAACTACTTGAAGATAACAATATGCAATATACTAACCAGTGTTAATCTCCTATTATTTTGTTTTGAAATTCAGTATCATCATTTTTATTCTTTTCTCATTTTTAAAATAAAAAAGATTTAATAAATTAAAATGCTGTTACCCAATAATGAAGAAAAGTTACTGGATGATTGTAGAAAAAAAATATTGATAGATTTTTTTTTTTAGCCACATAAATCTACCAATCATAATGGCGGAGGTCCAACCTGGCCCAGAGACCAGTAAGACACCTTATCAGTCTTCTTCCTCTGGTGCTCCAGACCCAAAATAGACTTCCTGCCTTTCCTTCCCACTCATGCCAAAGGCACTCCAATCCCTAGATAAAATGTCACTCCTGCTTTGCCGTCACCAGCTAGGTTAGCACCACCCCAATGAGAGTTAATATAAGCCGTCCCCCAGCCCTTTGTCTAGTGAGAGAGAGAGCCTCTACATTCCTCTGCAGAGGCCCCTTATTAAAGGCCTCCTCCTCCTCCTCCTTCTACTTTGTCTCTTTATCTCTCAATTTCTCTGCACCACTTCAGATTGAGTGCCAAAAAATACTCAATCAAATATTACAATTTTTTTTGGCAGTACTAAGGATTGAATCAAAGACCTTCACATTGGGTTACATCCCAAGTCTTTCCTTCTTTTCTTTCTTTCTTTCTTTTTTCCTTTTTGATTATGAGACAGGATCTCCATAAGTTGCTAGGCTTAAGCTTGAAATCTTCATGCTTCAGCCTCTTAGAGTGCTGGAATTAGAGGCATAGGCCACTATACCCAGTTTGGAGAACATGAAGATTTTATTGAACTTAAGCACCATTTCAGTTTTACTGTGACTTTTAATAAGGCAAATCCAGTCATTTAACAAGCATGTACTAGGAAGTGTGTCAGACACTTTGCTAAGACAATAAGGGAACATAGATAGGTTTGATAGTTCTGCCTTCAGCAAACTCGGCACCCATGAAGAGAGTAACAGGCAAACAACTCTGCCACAATTAGAGATCTACCCGTCAGAGGCCAAAGCGTCAGGATCCACGCTGTCATCTAGTTCCCTGGTTTTCTTGGCTAAGTCCAGTCTGAATTCAGATGACTCATTTCTGTGAAATGTTGTACACTAATCTCAGACAGATCATGATTGCATGGGGGTGGAGGCATGAACTCAGCCACAGTTTCAACAGGAAACATCAGGTAGTGCTGAGGGAAGAACGGTGTCACACCACACAAAGCATGGCCCCATGAGGCCCTGCGGAGTGAGACTTTGGCACCGTTTCAGAAGAATATGGAAGGTCCCTGCATTACTAAGCCTCGTGGATGCACCAGGATAAAACATTGCCAGGGAGGCAAACATGGTCCATTTGGAACAAAGTTCAAAGACTAATCAAGCGGAAGCTCATGTTGCTCAACAAAGACTTCGGGACCTGGTAACTGGTGGGTCGCACTCTACCTTTGCCTTTTACGCTATCATATCTTGAGCTAATCAGGTTATTCCTAAAAATATGGGTTAAAAGTACAATCACCATTCAAGATGTCCATGAGGACAATCTGTATGATAGGGGAGATAATGTTAGGTGCTATGCTATCCAAACAACCGATCATTTAGTAAAAAGTTATTCTCTTAACAATCTCTAGCCCCTCCTGTCTGAATATATCAAGGCAAGTGTTTCTATTTGGTGCTAATGTTCTAACACTGGATAGTTTCACCTTTTTCCACAAATGAAAGAGTAAACCTCAGGTTCAGAACTAAGTTTTAAAACAATTTTGTTTCTATTTTATTTATTTTTTTTAAAGTATGATCATGCTATGTAGCTCAAGTTGGACTTGAGCTCATTATGTAGTCCAGGCTAGCCTCCAACTCGTGCTAATTCTCCCATCTCAGCCTCTGAAGTGCTGGAATAACAGGGGCTCCACTGTATTTATTTTTATAATTGCCTCCTAAGAATTATATCTTCTACTAGCTTTGTATTTAAAAATCTGCTTTAAAAAAAGTAAATTTAAATAAACACATTGAACAATAATAAAGCCAGGCATTGTGTGCCTCTATAGCCCCAGCTACCTGGAGGCTGAGGCAGGTTTTCAAGCTTGAGGCCAGCCTGAGCAATTTAATAGTATCCTGTCTCAAAAGGGATAAAAGGGCCACAAGTGTCGCTCAGTGATTGAGCTCTTATCTAGCCTGTAAGAAACTTTAGGTTTAATCCCCAATACTGAGAAAAAAATCAAACAAACAAGTGAAGAATTACCATGATGGTTTCCTGAGAGTACAAGATTATTAAAAAAAGTAGTATAGAAATGACTAAGGCAGGAAAGTGGAAAGTGTAAGATGGACTAGGCAAGTTTTGTTTTGTTTTGTTTAAACTGGGTCTCATTATGCAGTTCAGGCTGGCCTTGAATTCAGGGCCTAACCCAGGCTGGCCTCAAACTCATGGTAATCCTTCTGCCTCAGCCTCCTCAGTGCTGGGATTACAGATGTACACCATACATTTGGCTGAAGTTACTTAATCTTGTGGAGCTTCAGATTCCTCAATTATAAGCCAAGGATAACAATAGTGACTACCTTGCTGGATTGTCATCATGATATATGCTGAACATAACCAACCTTATTCCACATAACCAATCTTATAACCAATCTTATTTGAAAAAAAAAAGATGAATTCAATTTCCTTGCTTCATTAACATGAACAACCAGGAAGAGAAATTAGATGACTTACAAATTATTTTTCAAAGCACAGTATTGATCATATTCAAACAGAGAATCCTGGTTCTGTTTCTTGGGAGATAGCTTTTCCTACTAAAAAAGAAAAGGTCTTAACATAAGGCCAGGTTGAAAGAAATACTTTTTTTTATTTTTTGGTCTTTTTGGGACAGGATCTTTTTATACCCAGGCTGGCCTCGAACTCACTTTGTAGTCCATGCTGATCTCAAACTCACAACAATCCTCCTGCCTCAGCCTCCCAAGAGCTAGGATTACAGGAATGTACCACCATGCCCCACATAAAGAAATATTTCCTATAGAATTATCTTCAGTATTTCAGCCTCTCCATTCCTTCATTCTGATTTCCCTCCATGCTTCCAGACCCTCTAACACTTCTTTCTTGTTTCTCCATCTTCATATACGTAGGAAGTGTGATAAGGGTACAGAGATGAATGTGGCTCCCCCCCTATTTTACTTTAACTGGGCATTTGAATATTCAGGTAGGTTTGTTTGCCTGTCTGTTTTCTCACTCTGAGTGTGAAAGAATTTCCTGTTTTCCATTAAACCAGTTAAAGCTGCCACAAGGAATGCCTAGGCAACACTATATTGATACGTCAGACAACCCAGTGCATGATAGTCTTATTGTTTCTTAGAGCTCAGCACTTCCTCACAGGAAGAGCAAAACAGGAATTGTCTTTATTCTGGCCAACTGGAGTCCATTCCTAAGTGGAACCACATAGCCTCTGCTCAAGCACAAGTCCACCAAGTAGACGACCCTCTGGCAAAATCACCCTGGATTCCTTCCTTCTCTGGGAGAACACAGGACTCCCCCCCACACCCCCATCTGTCCCAACTCCTTGCCTTTCTGGGTCTTCACTGTGGTACTGTCAGGTTCTGGCACCATTTTTGATGAATTACTAATAATATTTTCAAATCATGCCTCTCCCTTGCTGACATTTTGGGAGCAAATTTATGTCTTTGTGTTTTACCACTAAGTTGTTGGACTAGGCCTTGTTTAGTAATAGGAATAAAAGAGTATTATTTTTGTGACAAGATTTAAAAAAAAAAGAGCATTATTTTATCTACGTTCTTGGTCCTTCTGGAGCTGGGCCCCTGGCTATTCCAGGATTAACAGCTGGCTAACTCCATAAGCAAGGCCTCTTTGATTGGTTTCAGCAGTTTCCTACTGTGGTCAGCTTGCTTTTGCTAAGAGCAGCTTATGGCTGTGACATACACAAACTCAGTAAGAAGAGGCCAAAGGGAGGTGGCTTTGCTGCAGAGCCGAGCCATGCCCAGCTGTTTGTCTATGGAAGTTCAGAGGTGGGATATCCTACGAGCTAGAGCAAAAGATAACACACCCAAGTAGTTTTAATCAATAAGATTAATCGAAATACATTCTGTGTTTTGGTTTATTAAGGATTGTCTAGGAGGGAGGGCAGTGAATACTTTTTAGTTTTAATATTACGTGTGCAGACATCACCTTTATTGCTACAATGGCAGTTCCACACACACTGATCTCTTTTGACTCTTTTTAATTTTAGTCTCTTTAATTGGGGCTATTTATCATGTATCTACACAGTGACTTTTATCATAAATTCAATCTTTCTACCATCGCCCTGCAGGACCCAAACATCTTCTCTGCTCTTTGCTTTCGAATCTTATCTCATAATACTGTCCTGGCTTGCTCGCTCACAATGGCTTCTTTTCTGCAACTGACCACATTGCTTTTCATTTCAAGGCTTTCCACCTGCAGTTTCTCCTACCAGGAAAATGTCTCAACTCTTCATGTGGTTCATTCTCTCTCATCATTAATGTCTCAGGAAAATATATCATCCCCAGGAAGGACTTCCCCAACACCTTTACCTTCAGCTTAGATTTCTCATTGGAACCACAGACTGTAGAAAATGTGCTGAGTAGTATTTCCTCGATGTGTTCAAGGACTGTTGCTAACATACCATTCCTGATACAGGGGAGGGAAGTTAATTCATTATATGCAGTGGATGCCTGGGGCATTAGTGTTTATCATTTGGTGTAGTTCCTTCACCAAACTCCCACACCCCTTGTTATCTGGTTTATTGTTTATTTATTGTTTGTCACATCACTCTAGCTGGTATGTGACCTCCATGCTGAGGGCGGGGAGCTGGTTGTCTGTGTGGATCAGGCTGAATCCCAAATGCCTAGCATAAAGCCTGATGCATCACAAAAGCATAGTTTTTGTGATCAGTCAGTCTTTGTTAATATTCAGTGGAAGGATATAATTTTGCCTTTGATAACTTGGAATCTTTTCAATGTCCTGTGGCAGTTATTCTTAAACTTCAGTGTACTGACTAAAGAACTCACCTCTGAGATTCAGGAATCAAATTATTTTATTTCATTTTATTTTATTGCTTTAAGACAAGGTCTTGAATTCATTATGTAGTCCAGGATGGTCTTGAACTCAAGACAATACTCCTGCCTCAGCCTCCCAATTGCTGGGATTACTGGTGTGTGCTACCACCCCTAGCTCAAATGATTTTAAAATAAGCTTTTTTAGTAAAAAAAAAAAAAAAAGTTTAGATTGGGTTGGATGTATATTAAGACACTCAAATGTTCTCTATTTTAAAAATGAACTGCTCAATTTTTGTGTATTTTTATTTCATATGGCATACTTGATTCCAAATAACAATCCGCAGAACACAAAGTTGTAGTTAGCTGAGTTAAAGGGTTATTGTTATTATGGGTAATAGAGTAATATTATTAAAAACTAAGGTGATAGATTTGCAATGTTAAATACTCTCTTGGAATAAGGGGGAAAAAATCATTGTTTCACAGGCAAATGAAGCATTTGGTAAAAATTTAACAAACTCTCTAGATATTTTAATACAAAATTTTCTCCCTATAGTGTTCACTTGTTTCAGGGAGTAAAGGAGGAAAACAATATGGCAGTTTCTAAAAAAATTAAATACACAGAATTACAATATGACCCAGCATCACTACTTCTGGATATACAGCTCAGTTAAAACAGAGACTTAAATAGGTATTTATTTTTTTTTGTGCTCCTAATAGCATTTTGTATGGGAACCAAAAGGTAGAAACAACCTAGATGTCCATGGAAGGATGTATGTATAAACAAAATGTGGAATATGCAAACAATGGAATATTCAGGCACATGCTACAAAATGGATAAACCTTGAGGACATTATACTGGGTGAAATAATCCAGTCAAAAAGACAAATATTGTGATTCTGTTTATATAGCGCACTTAGAGTAATGAAATCATAGTGTCAGAAAGTAGAAGGGCAATTCTTAGGGCTAGGCATGAATGAATTACTATTTAATGGATATCGTTTGGTCAGATGAAAAGTTCTGGATATAAATGGTGACTGCACAACGCTGTAAATATACTTGCTGCTTGTGAACCGTAAAATTGGTTAAAACGCTAACTTTTATGCTTCGCATATTTTACCATCATTTTTTAAAATTTTTTATCATGATTTTTAAAAAGAGGAAAGAGAAACAATTACTACAATAACAATTTTAAAATAAATGTCTTTCTCTGCCATCCGCGCACCGTGACAGACTGAATTCTCGGAGCCAGCGCGGTAGGCCGATCTCAGGCGCAGGGAGGGCGAGTGGTGCGGGCGGCTAAGCGCTCCGGCCCTGCGCCCTCCGACACGGGGGATTCCGCGGAGGTTCAGGAAAGCTGGAGCTTTTCTCAGCCCTGCCCAGTTCTGGTATTCGTCGCTCCTCGGTTTGAACCCCCCCAAACTGTCCCGAGAGGCTTTCCTTTGGGGGAACGGGCGGACAGAGGCGAGCAGGGACCAGCGCGGCGCGACCGGACAGAGGACACCGCCTGGGGCGCCGCAGCCCGGACCGCTGCCGACTCGGGAGGGGACTCTGACTCGTGTCCCTGTCGGGGCGGGTGGCGGTGGCCGGACAGCGCGGCAGCGGACACATCCGCTCCTCGCCGGGCAGCGCGTCGGCCCCAGCACCCACGCGTGGTGGAAGTCACGATTTGGGGGGCGGAGCCTCAACTCTCCGGGGGCGCCACGGGCGGACGGCGCACGGGTGGCCGCCAGGGGGCGCGGCCGTGGGGCGGGGCGCAGCGGAGACCCGGGCCGGCCGAAGCCGGGGCGGGGCGGGAAGGGGCGGGGCGCGGCGCTGAGTCACCGGCTCCGCCAGCGCGCTCTCCTGGGGGCGTCGGTGACAGCGGGCCAGGACGGACGGCAGCCACTGCCTGCAGCGCCGAGGGACCGCCGGGCGGCGGGAACAGGTCGGGGCCGGGCCTGGCCGGGAAGGGCAGCCGGGAGGGCGGCCCTGGCGTCGTGGTCAGGGCGGCGGGCAGTGGGACCGGTCCAGAGGGACGCGCCGCGGCCGGGCCTGCGCACCCCTTCTCCCCGCAGCGCCGCGCTCGGCCACCCCGAGCCCCTCGCGCGACGCGGCGAGGTGCACGGCCCGCTGGGCCGCCGCGGGCCTGGGAGCTGGAGAGGCAGCCCGAGAGCGCGGGCGTGGGCTTTGCAAGAGGTGTCAAGCCCAGGGCTCTTCTCGCACCGCCCTGCTGCTCAGCGACCAGGCAGAATCTGCGACCTGGAAAAAGTACTCAGCCTTAGCCCAGCCCTCGTCGTAGTATAGATGCACAGCCAGTGAGTATTGGTAACCATGATTCTGTGTCAGGGAGACAGGCATGAATGGTTTCCCAAGCAAGGGTAGGACCAGTTCAGTTGGAGATGCCACTTTGGTTATGGTAGTTTTACAGGTATCCAGGTGCATTTGCCTAGTGCCACTGGTACTGATGTCGGCCAAGCATGGACATCGCCAAGATAATAGTGCTGTGGCTCAACTGTCGGAGTTGTCAGACAGGCCAGGGGCTGATACCAGTTAGGAGCTGGAAGAGTGCTTGGGGTATGTAGAGTTAAATTTTAATTACAAAGCCAAAACCAGCTTTCAGCACAATGTCATCTTTACTGTCTCATACAGTACGTATTTTGTAATATTAGGTCTGTTTTGCAGTAGTTCTTTTGCAATAATCTGAGCATTTTAGTGTTGAAACCCTCGTTGTGTTAGTTAGTGATGTCATGCTGCGTAGCAAGCTAGCGGTAACTCTAATAATTAGGTTTGAGCATGGTTTAGACTCTCCTTGTTTGTATAACTGAGTTACTCTGAGTAGTAACTGGCCAGGGAGTGTGGAGGACTAGCCAGTCTGTAACAGTATTTTGCAAGCCTGAAGTACCCGACAGCAGAGAAGTGTGATCTCTGGGAGTTAGTACAGTACTGCTGCCTTTATTACTCGGAGTATGCATAAATTCAAGGTGATGAATAAATTAGTCCTCAGTATCCAGTTTTCTCTGCAGTATTGAACGTCAAGAAATCTCTAAAGTCTCCCATGTCTACAGTTCTCTAATTTGTCCAATGACTTGTAACATTACTCATCGTGAGAAGAAGGTTTCAGGAAACAAAATGTTGGGCCAGAGGTTTAGCGCAGAGGCATAAGCGCCTGCCTGGCAAACACGAGGTCGTTAGTTTGATTCCTGGTACCAAGAAAAAAAAATCTAGTAAGAAACAAAATGTTTTTTTTATTAGTACATGTTAGTTGTACATAATGTTTACAACACTTGTGGGGTGTTGATACATAATACATCTTTTTTTTTTTTTTTTGTCTTTTTGAGACAGGGCCTCGCTATGTAGTTCAGGCTGCCTTGAGCTCACTTCGTAGCCCAGGCTGGTCTCAAACTCGCAATGATCCTCCTGCCTCAGCCTCCTGAGTGCTGGGATTACAGGCATGAGCCACCAAGCCCGGCTCATAATACATCTTAATAATACATCTTAATTCCTTTTTTCATTCCTTTTCCCTTCCCTTCCTCCTTGCTCAGTCCATCTTTTTTTTTTTTGTTAGCCCAGGCTGGCATTGAACTCAGTGATGCTCCTGCCTCAGTTTCCCGTGTGCTGGGTTTACAAATGTGTACCACTCCATCCATCTCTTGATCCCTTTTTTTTCTTTTGTTACATGTGTAAGTATATAACTTTTGCATTTTTTCTATAAGAAACAAAAAATGTTTAAAATTCAACATAGTGTGTAGCCTATCTTCAAATTCATTATTCTCAGCTCTCCCAGTCACTTTATTTGTGTTGGCTAAAATAAATGAAGTACAGTTTTTCAGATTATGTTCTAGGTTCAGTTCATTAGAATTCAGAGACTGGAGTGGTGTGCTGGGTGTACAGGGGAGGATGACCTAAGTCTGGCCTGGGGATGGGGTCTATGCAGTATTCAGGTAACTTTTGCAATAAACAGAACACTGTGACTCAGAAAATTTGATAAGATGACTTTTAGACAGCATTCATGGTGTGTGTATTTTTGGCAAAGATATGATAATAATCTGTAGATAGATTCAGTCTGAATATGTATGAGTTATTTGTCTTGCAGCTACAAAGCAGGGCCCTCCCCTTCTTATGTTCATTAGTATTTTCCCGAAGAGCCTCCTTCCTCCTCTGAGTGCCCCCTTACCTACAGAGCCTGCTTCCATTCCTCCTCCATCTTCTTGCAAAGCAGAGCCCCTCCGATATCATTGATGGAACTTACACTACTTTTTTCCTAGAGAGCAAGATAAATCTTAGTTCTTGAATCCCCCTTTATTATGTCCTAAAAACTATGGATAGCTGTTCATTTTTACAACACAGTGGAATTCTATGAGGCTGTGGTTCTGAAAGAGTTAAGCTGATCAGGTTTAGATCTTTATCTTCTCTGTGACTGATAACCACAACATAGGAAGCCTCTGGAGACAGCGAACTTATTACCTCTGCCACAGAAGTCTTTTCTGCATGATACATAGTGAAACTTCAGATTTATTATTATTCCCAACTCTCTGGGGCACTTATATGTATGTTGGGCTAAAACAAGTGAAAAGCAGTATTTCAGACTGCAGATATTTTAGTCTTAAATTCGGGAAGTGTGTGTGTGGTGAAGATTGGATTCAGGGCTTCATGAACACTAGGTAAATGCTGTACCACTGAGCTGTACCCCCAACTCTTTTAAAACAGTTTTATTTTGAGACTATGTCTGGCTAAATTGCACAATCTGAGTTTGAAATTGCAATCCTCCTGCCTCAGCATCCCAAGGAGCTGAGATCACAGACATGGGCCACTATAATCCTTGGGGCTTTTTAAATAATAATATAACATTAAAATAGACTATCAATGGAGGCTTATATACCTATTGGTTGAATTCTAGGAGGCTCTGGTAGGCTTGATTTATTTTCTAAATTTATTCTGTAATTTAAAAATTTTCTGTCATTTAAAAAATTTTCTATTAATACATGTTTGTGATACATAATAAATACATTCACCGGGATGAATTGGTACATCAGCATATCCATCCTAATCTTTTCCTTCCCTTCTTTTTTCTTCTCTTTCATTTTCCCCCATAGCTAGACCATATTCTTACTGCCGCAGAGTCTATCTCCCTTTTCTATTACCTTCTATTTTGTTTTTTAAATTATTTATAGCTTGGGTTTCTCATACAAGAGAAAGCATGAAGATATTTAATCTATGTCTGATTTATTTCACTTGGCATATTTCATTTTATGGACAAAAGTACATCCATTTTCCTACAAATGACTCTAAGTTATTCTTTATGGCCGAGAAGTACTGCGTTGTATATATATGCTATATTCTTTTTACCCAATAGAATTGCAAGTTTTAATGTTTTTGAGGAATTTCCACACTGATTTCTGCAGCTATTATACTAGTTTACATTCTTGCCAACAATGTAGAAGGATTTTTTTCTTCTGCTTCGTCAACTTTTGTTATTTGAATTTTTGATGATAACTATTTTTTTGGAGTAATGTAGAATTTCAGTGCTATTTTATTTTATTCTTTGGTCTTTTTGAAACAGGGTCTCACTATGCAGTTTAGGCTAGTCCTGAGCTCATTTTGTAGACTAGGCTGGTTTTGAACTTGCAGCGATCCTCCTGCTCCAGTCTTCTGAGTGCTGGGATATCAGGCATATGCCACCAATGCCAGGTTTCAGTGTTATTTTACTTTGCATTTTTCTAGTGGCCAGAGATGTTGAACATTTCTTCCTGTATTTATTGACCATTTGTACCTTTTCTGAGAAATGCCTGTTCACTTCAGTTGTGGTTTTTTGAACGGATCTTTTATTTTGGAAGGTCTAGTTGTTTTGAGTTCTTTATATAATTCTAGGTATTAGTCCTCTGAGCAATCGCTATAAAATAAATTTTCTTATGCTGTAGGTTGTCTCTTCACTCTGTTGCTTCTTTCCTTTTTTGTGCAGGAAGTGTTTAATTCGATGTGATCCCATTTGTTGATTCTTCATGTTATTTCTTATGTAATTAGGGTTCTGTTCAGAAAGCCTTTGGCTATGCCTGTGTCTTTAAAAGTTTTACCTAAATTACTCTGTCACTTTTGAAGTCAGTTAACATGTTATTTATAATAGGGAATTGTTATAAGATTATCTAGTGCCAGGTATAGTGTGGTACATACCTGTAATCCCAGCACTTGGGAGGCTGAGACAGGAGGATTGCCTTGGGTTCTAGGTCAGCTTGGACTACATAGTGAACTATATAGTAAGACTGTGTCTCAAAACACAAGACAAAACAAAATAAATAAACCAAATAAACCAAAAAGCAACAGAAAACAAAAAAACCCAAAATACCTTTTCTGAAATTCTCAAATATGTCTTTTTTTTTTTTTTTTTTTGGCAAAGCAATCCTGAAAATTCACTCAGAATACCTTTGAAACTTTTCACAACATCAGTTAATACAGAATAGTTTATTAGCCTCAGGCCAGGAGAAGATCTGAATAAACTAATTTTCAACGTGGGATAAATTTGTCTTGTGGTCAGGAGTTAATTATGAGAGTCTTAGTGGAACCGGCAGAAAGGTTGAGAGTAGCCGTGATGAAACCAGATCGCAGAGCAGCTGTGTAATGAAATAGCTGTTCAGCCCATCAAGGTGGTAGCTTTTGGTTAGGTACTTTATCCTGGATGCTAAAAGAAGGTAGTCCTGGGGAGCTATGCAGACATAGAGTAGGTACAGCATGCTATTTTATTTGGATTTCTAGGTCTTTTCTTCTGGCCGAAGGATGTGACCACCAAGAACTGACAACACAGGGCAGGTGGCACTGTACTAGGAACCAGAAGTCTGACGGATGCGTTTTGGTTGTGACTCATGCATTCACCAAATATTTTTGAGCACCTAGATGAGCAGACACTGTCATGGGTGCTGGGGATGCAGTGTGAGTAAAGCAGACCAAGCCTGCGTGAAATAGACGTTTTAGTGGAGTGGAGGCAGGTAGTAAACAGATGTAAGAGCTGATGACCATAATACTATGGAGACCTTTAAAACAGTGAAGTAGGAAAGGTGTGTGCATGTGCATGTGCATGTGATCAGACAGGCCTCTCCTGAGACTTGAAGGAATTGAGGGAGTGAGCAGGATGGAGAGGATGAGGGAGTTCCAAGCCCTGACACACATGATGGGTGGCGGAGTCACGGTGGTCAGGCAGCGTGCGAATGCGTAGTGGCAGCAGTGGGAGGCGGTACAAGTAGGAAGATGTTGGTTTAGGCCACTGTAAAATGCTCTTGGCCTTGCCAATAGATAAGGGAAGTCATGAGAGGGTTTTGAACAGAGAAACTCAGAGTAATACGTGTTTGGAAAGGGTTACAAACAGAGGCAAAAACAAGGAGACCTTCCTTTTTAGATTAGCTGTGTGATCCTAAACCAAAATTCTTCTATAGGCCATTGTTTCCTCACCTGTAGAATAACAGAGTCCCCTCTCACTCTAGAATTTTCATATTCCAAGGTTTGTGGACTCTTTCTGCAGGGAGACAAGAAGATTGCATGGGAAGAAGTCCTGAAAGTAGATGCTTTAAATGACTTGAAAACACCTTGAACTGAATCACCCTAAATCAAAAGGTAATCAGGCTCTTAGTTTGGTTATCGGGGCATGAAACAAAAACACCACCACTCCATAAACATTCTCTGCTGATTCCTTTCATCTGCTGAGCGCTGAGTTTCTTTTCCTGCTTGAAAAAGGATGAAAAGCTGTTACTCATCAACAGAGTTGGCAGTGAGAAAAACTTTTGTTAGGAAAACTGGGAACTTTTGGGAAGGAAACAATTCTAATTCTGTGTTTATCGAATAGGTCATTTGAATTCTTTTTATGACATAGAAAGAACCTAAAAAGATTCCTTTAACTTGTAATTCCCTTATCCTGCTCCCCTCCCATCAGGCCTCATACGTGTTCCTTCTAATGCATTTCTTAGATATTTCTTTTTGTGGCTCTTGCAAGGTGCATGTGTTGGTTTTACATGTATGTATTTTAATTTATATTGTTAGTTTTCTTTCTTTTTTCCCTAAGTACTATTTTTAAGATTCATGCCTGTTTCTATGTGTGGAGCTGGTTACTTGCTTCTGAATATGGCATCAGACTCCGTGAAGTTTATTTACTTGCTGTGTAATGGGTGGAGCTCAAGTTGACCTTACTCCTCAGCAACACAGGTGCTGCTTCAGTGAGTGTCTTCATACAAGTCTGCTTGGAAGTTGTACAGTATTTCTGTGGGACGTATACTTAGAAACACGATGGATTACAGGCTTTCATGAACAGAACTGGATTAAACAGTGCCATGTTCATCTCCTCATTGGCCATACCAGTCTGTCCCTTTGGAAATACTGGAGGATCTGGTATCCTCTGTCCCGCCAATGCTCAGCTTTGTCCAGCTTTCTGTTTTTTCTAATCTCCTACATACAAAGTGATATCTTAGCAGTTTTAGTTTATATATTTTATTGCTAGTGATTTTGAGCCCTCCTAGACACTTAACTTCTTGTATAAGTTGCTTGTTCCTACCTTTGCCATTTCATGTTGGAGTGATAACCATTTTGTTGTTGTATTGCCTTGTGCAGAAATAACTTCATAATGTAGGTATTTATTCCTTGGCCCATTTGGACTCTTGGCACATATCTATTCATTTGGTCATCTATTAATTTGTCTTGCCATCAAGAAAAATTCTTGGTAAAAAAAAAAATTCTTGGATTAAAAAAAAAATAATAAAAATTCTTGGGGTTCCAGGGGGTTTAGCTCAGCAGCTCAGGCACTTGCCTGGAAGTGCAAGGTCGTGAGTTCTATCTCTAGTACCAAAAAAAAAAAAAAGAAAAAAACAAAGAAAAATTCATAATTTTTATGTGATTAAATAAGTTTTTTGACTTGTGATTTGTGGTTTTGAAGTTTGCTGAAGAAACCCTTCTTATTTCCTGTGTTGTGTCTATGACTGTAATCTATC
This sequence comes from Hydrochoerus hydrochaeris, assembly GCA_004027455.1. Lineage (NCBI taxonomy): Eukaryota > Metazoa > Chordata > Mammalia > Rodentia > Hydrochaeridae > Hydrochoerus > Hydrochoerus hydrochaeris. The sequence goes on along the minus strand of PVLA01005763.1, from coordinate 41,282 downwards.
TAGAATTTGCATGAGGGGCTAGATGCCTACCCAGTCCCTTTCTTATCCATGTAAGGGGCTAGTTTTCCTAATAGTATCTCATTCCTCTATTGAGTTTTGGTACTCCTTTATTATATGGGATTTCTATGCATTTACCTATTACCTGTCTTGTTCCATTAGCCCATCAACTCTTGCTCAATTTTGTACTGCTCTGATTTTATTCCAGTGATATTATAGTTATGTCATAATAACTGGCACAGCAAGTCTTTCATCTTAGAGTTTACTGGGCTATTTCTGAATCAAATTTTATTTTTCCATGTTTAGTTTGGACTTCACTTGTTAAATTACTAACAGTTATATTTTTAAGGAATTTTTATTGGGATTATATCAAAGTTATGAATTATTTGGGGGAGGTTTGACATTTTTTGATGGTAACATAGTCTGTCTAAGACCTTGTAATATGCCTTTTCATTTATTCAGCTTATGTTTGTAGCATTTTCAAAACTTGGAGATAATTTAAAACTAACGAAAGAATTCTAAGAATAGTACAAAGAGCTCTTATGTATTCCTTACCCAGAATCACTAAATGTTAACATTTTGCCATATTTGCTTTATTATTTCCTGTGCATGTTTCTATGCATGTTCTTCCCTCTAGATCTTTTGAATTAGGTATAGACATCATCAGTGTTTACCTTTAAATACTTGGTCAGCTATTTTTTTTTTTTTTGAGACAGGGACTAACTATGCAGTTCAGGCTGGCCTTGAGCTTACTTTGTAGCCCAAGCTGGTCTTGAACTCACAACGATCCTCTTGCTTCAGCTTCCAGAGTGCTGATATTACAGAGTGTGTGCCATCTGTCTGTCTGTCTTTCTTTCTTTCTTTCTTTCTTTCTTTCTTTCTTTCTTTCTTTCTTTCTTTCTTTCTTATTTTTGTCTTTTTGAGACAGAGTCTCACTATATAGTTCAGGCTTGCCTGGAACTCACTTTGTAGCCCAGGCTGGCCTTGAGCTTGCAGTAATCCTTCTGCCTCAGCCTCTGGAGTGCTGGGATTATAGGCCTGTGCAACCATGCCTGGATCTATCACTTCTTTTTTAAAGTCTTTTTCTAGAATTTTAAAGTTTTCTCCAGAAAGATCTAAAAGGATATTGTTGGTTAAATTAATTTCTGAATGCTTCATAGATTTGTTAGTATTGTGAATCATGTGTCTTTTTATTATTATTTTCTATTTGGTTATTAGTAGTTAAAGAGAAATGGTGTTTGTTATTATAAGTTGATTTTGTGTCTAACGGTCTTGCTTCCCTGTCTTATTAAACTATTCTCTTCACTTCTGTGTTTTCTCATAGAGAAACAATGATAGTTTTACTGCTGTATTCTCCTCTGTCTTAGTTATTTTTCTTGTTGCTGAGACAAAATATCCAACACCCAAAAGTTAAAGGAGCAAAGATAGGTTTAGCTCACAGTTTGTAGAGGCTTCAGTCCATTAGCAACTGGCTCCAAGGCAGGGTGGCACATGACAGAGGGGCAGCAGTTCATGGCGGACAGAAGGTAGCAAAGCAAGAAGGAATCTTAACAGCATCTTCCTGCCCCTTTTATCTTATGTAGACTGCATAGGGAGGGTAGCACTCATACTCTTATTCCTGCTGCTCTTGATCCTAGCATTGCACCATCAGTCAATTCCGATTTTAGTGTATGTGCTGCCGAAGTGAGCACCATTAGTCAATTACGATGTCCCACACTCTAGATCCAGCCGCCTCTAAAAAGTTCCACCTATAACCACATGAGGTTTTAGGGGGATATCTAAATACAAGCCATAACATTATTTTTATGCCATTGATTTATTTTTCTTTCCTTAAGGCATGGTCAGGAGTGTGTTAAGCAGTTGCTATGCTGGTAGACATCTTGTCTTATTCTCAAGTTTAAGCGAATGAGCCTAAAGATTTCCCTTTTTTTTTTTTTTTTTGGTACCAGGTATCAAACTCACAACCTTGCGCTTGCCAGGCAGGTGCTTAAGCCACTGAGCTAAATCCCCAGCCCAAGATTTCCCTTTTCATGTGACATTTGTTTTAGGTTCTTGTGTAGCTTCTATCAAGTTAAAGTGTTTTCCTGTATTGAGAATTTCCATCTCAAATAGATGTTAAGCCTTACTGAATATTTTTTCAGGATTTAACCATCAGTATATAAAATGGTATTAAGCAGGCTACAAAGGGAAATCCTAAGACTATGCGGAGATTGTTCCAAACAGAAACATAATTAAGAATCCTCAATACTTCTGTACCCTACATATATCACCCAAGATTCTATTATAAGCAGCTTATTTGATGATTAGTTCAGCGTTTTCCTCCTGCTGATAAGAGACAGAGTTTAAATAGCTGGTGTGAAGAATTAAAGAGCCATGTTCAGCATCATAACGCTAGTCAGCATGATTGTAAATACAAGATATGTAAAATTACAATTTTGTTTACTCTGTATCGGTCTCTGCTCCAGGTGTAAATTTTTTTTTTTTTTGTCCTTTTGAGACAGGGTCTCTTTATGCAGTTCAGGCTGGCTTTGAGTTCAGTTTGTAGGCTAGGCTGTTCTGGAACTTGCAACCATCCTCCTGCCTCAGCCTCCCGAGTACTGGGACTACAGGCGTGAGCCACCACGCCCTGCTCCAGGTGTAAATCTGAAGTGTATCTTGAGGTACAGTGAGGTGGCTCAGTAGGTGGAGCCAGAGCTAGGTCCTCAGCAATGGTAACTGCTATGCTCTTGGGCAGTTGAGGATCATTGCCATCTCCTTTTTTCTTTTTAAACCAGCTGTTGTTTCCTAATTATAAAAATTATACATTTTCATTGTGGAAATTTTTCAAAATATAGAAAAGCAAATCTAGTCTTGTCTTTTGACACTAGCTCTTGTTAAAAATGTTACTTTTCTCCAGTTGTTTTTGGGGATGAGGGAAGTATACTCAGAATTGCACTCAGTAATTTTGTATTACCCCTCCTTTTTCAAGGTCCAGCCTACAATTCTTGGTTATCTTACTTTGATTGGTCCTTCAGGGAGGGTTACAATGAGAAAGATTCATTATCTTAGAGGAGTGGGACAGCTTGTTGATTACTTGGAACAGGCCATGCCTGGGGGAACAACTATGGACAGACAGTTGGGTTGTTACCAGAATGGGAAGTACTAAAATACTAGCATACCAAAGACAATTTAGGGTGCAGAGGGGAGAAGTCCAGTTGATAGCTCTTTGCTTCATTTCAGGCCCCCAGTTTTAGCTTCCTTTAGACCACACTTTCAGAAAATAAATAGAATGGAAAAAATAGTGATTTCTTTTCTTTTTTTTTTTTTTGGTACCGGGATGGAACTAATGACTGCATGCTTGCTAGGCAGTTGCTTATACTGCTGAGCTAAATCCCTGGCCCCTTTTCTTTAATTTTGAAATAAACCCCAACATAATTGTTTTGTTTCCCTATCACCTTTGCTATGGTGGGGTGTGTTGATGGCCTATGGCCTTAAATAGCAGGAAGTGACAGAATTCCTAAGTGAACATTCCTATGTGTGAGCACTTGATCTCCATCCAGCTGCCCTCCTTCCTTACCATCCCTTGACCCTGCTCTTTTTTTTCCCCCATTTTACTCTAACACTTGCCACTTTCTAAAATGCAGTTGTTTGCCTTCCCAGTCACTCTGGGACAAAGTCCTCCAAGGTCAGGAATCTTGTGTTCACTGATCATATCCCAGTCACCTCCAACAGTGCCTGATGCCTAGTGTCCCCTCCCACACGAATCCCTAAAATGCATCATTCTGCCAAGAGGCAGCTTTTGATCTAGAGCTGGGACACCCAAGGGAGAGGCAAGGGAAGAAAGTCCTGTCAGCCTCCTTTCAGTGCAAAGGTGCATTGAGTTTGTGGCTTCCCTATTTCCTCCTTGACACTGTGAGCCAGCCAGAGCTACATTGCTCTACCCCTGCTGTGTGAAATGATTGACACGCAGTAGGAGTAGGGCCCAAAAGAGGATAGTCAGTGCTGACGTCCAGCCATGGGTTCTGGGCCAGCTCCATACTCGGCATTGTTTTCATGAAGTGATTCTCCTAGCATAAATGAGCCTGCTCCCTCAGCAGAAAATGTTGCAGTGGACGTGCCTAACTCCCCAGCTCACAGCCCACGGCCTCCCCTTTCTAGTTTTTTCTTCCATCCTCTCCCCAGCAATGCAGATAGATACTTTTTTGCCTTCTCTGTTGTTTCTGAACAATAAACATTCTGGATCTAGTTCAGAGTTGTTGTGATGAATGTTTGTGCGTAATATATCTGGTCACTTTATTCTAAAGGCCTCAAATCATAGGAATGCCCTGTATACGGCATTAAAAAAAAAAAAAAGTTACCGGAAATAGATCTGTTTTCAAGGCTGCTGTCACAGGCACAGTCTCTCCAGTAGAGATCTCATATGCCTGAAAAATCATTCTCATTTATTACTATACTGTGTGACACTTACTGTTTTTACCCAGCATCTCCCCAAGTCTTAAACTCTGTTGCCTGGCCCTCACAGCTGATCCAGATCTGCTTACCTGCTTTGATTTACTTCTGTGTTCCTACTTCTTACTTCAAACAAGTCTGTTGCTGTCTTAAAATAGTAATGATAGCAATAAGTACATTATTAATTCTAGCTATAAATGTCTCTTTTTTCCATCTTACTGGGTTTCACTAATAGTCTGAATCCAAGCGAAAGTAAAGGGATATATAACAACAGCAATAATACAACAGCAGCCTGTGTGCTAGCCGGTTCCCATACCAAATGTGTTTAATTTTTTTTTCTTTCTGTTCTTTTTGAGACAAGGTCTTACTATGCAGTTCAGACTGGCCTTGAACTCATTTTGTAGCCCAGGCAGGCCTTGAACTCACAGTAATCCTTCTGTCTCAGCTCCCCAAGTGTTGGAATTACAGGCATGAACCACCATTTCTGTCTGTCTCATTTAATTTTATGGGGGTGATGCTGTGATAACCCTCCTTTTACATGTGTAGAAACTCAGCTACAAGTTGGTAAGAAACCTGCTTCAAATTTATAATGCTGTTCACTTGTAGAACTGATATTTAGACTTGTGTCTATTTTATCTCCAGAGCCCCTGCTCTGAACCGTGGTGAGCCAAAGGCAGACACATACCTGAAAAGTGATCAGTGCTGCCCAGTGGTCACAGGTGTCTTTTTTGCTCTGTGCTGCTCTGACTCACCAGCATTGTTACAGTGGAGGGGTGGGAGGAATTCACTGGCGCCAGAGCTGCTCTAGGGTCCCTCTCTGGCTTCTACACTGGCAGCCCCAGACAGAAAAGTAAAAAATAATCAAGGAACATTCATATATCGATGCTCACTTGTAGATCCAGTGCTTAGATTTATAAAACTGAGTTGATTTCTTTATTCCTCTTTCCTTTGCTGTTTTGTATACCTTCTAATTCTAGAATTTATAAAACAAATTCCCTTTCACTGACATGTGACAATAGTACCATTATTTTCATCTTTTTAAAAAAAATTAGTAATTCCTTAACATAAGAATCTAAGTCTGATTCTGGGAAGCTCAGCTAGGAGGGTTACCTGTTCAAGCCCAGCATAGGCAATTTAACATGGTTTCGTGAGACCCTGTCTTGAAATATAAATAAACAGAGCTGGGGATATGGCTCAGTGCAAAGGTCCTGGGTTCAATTCATTCCCAGTACTACAAAAATCAAATCAAGTCAATGTTTAGAATTTCTCATTTGTCTAAATATTTTTTAATTCATTTTTTGAACCAGGATCCAAGAAAAATACACATACTGTATTTAGTTAATATGTTTTTAACTGGCTTCTAATTTTTAAGTTTCCCTTTTTAAATTTACATTTGTGACTTAAAATTTGTTTGTTGAAGAAACTGGACTTTTTGTTTTATAGTTCTCCACATTCTGGATTTTTAAAAGGGCTTTTGACTTAACTACTGGGCTGTCTCCATAGTGAGTTAATTTATCCATTAATCTATGGGTCACTATAGGACATTCTAAGTCATGCAGGCTTGTGTTAATAGAAAGGATTCACCAGTCCATATAGCTTGGGCTAGCCCTAGTGTTATTTCTGTGGAGTTTTCCGGAATGCCCCAGGTGTCAGAGAATTGTTTTATCTACAGCAGACCATCACATTTAAAAATATGTGCCTCAGAAGGAATTTTATAGTTTCCATTTCAAAAGACATTTTCATGTTTCCAGAGCAAGGGGAGAGACTGGAGAAGACATGCTCTGGTTTTCTTCTTTTAGACAGTGCTTGTTGCTTTAAGGATTTCTGGGGCTTGGTGCCAGAACCTCCTTGGGATATTATTGTCTTACAGTTTAGATCTACTTATCAGGAAATGAGAATCCCTAGGGTCAGGTAAGAGGAGAGTGAATTTGCATTGGAACCAGACTGTTTGTGCTTGTTGCAGTCCTGAATTCTGCAGCCCCTAGTAGTCTTGGTAATAAAACTATGTTTTGCTGCTGTCTAGATACTGTATAGCAATTACAGTATCTGGGAAATACCCAATTTTGTTTTATTTTTATTTTAGTTTTGCTGCCTTCACCAGCTGTCAACTGTATGGTTCTGCAAGATGCTAAACCAGTATTAAAGTAAAAAGAATGAAAACTTTAGAGGTCCGAGGCTATGTTTATATTTATTTATTTAATTAATGATTTGAAGGTTGTAAGAATAATATATCTCACTGAGAGTATTTTCATTTAATTTTACCATTTAATTTAATTTAGTATTTATTACTAGTATTTGTCTGTAAGACATAATAATTATATTCATCTTGGATCTTGAGGAACTGGTACATATACATATCATATCTCAAACATTTTTATTCCCTCCAGCCCTTCTCTTTGTCCTCTTCCCCATCTCTATAGTCCATATTCATGTTTTATCTACTTTTAAAGCCAAATGATTAATAAACTGAAAATGTAACATGACATTCAGTGAATTTATTGTAACTCTAGTTGTCTATATATATAGATAGATATTCAAATATATATATATATATATATATATATATCCATATGCATATTTTTGAAATTTATTTATTTAAAGAGAAAAAAACATGTAAAGGGTAGAGATAAAATACAGAATTTCAAAAAAAAAGATAAACAGTAAGAAATCACTAGTTCATAAATTACATATTATCCTCTTAGAAATAGTTGTTCAAGTTACAGAATTAAAGCATACAAAGTAGATATTCAAATAGTGAGACTGTAAACAGCTATGCATGCATGAGTCTCTACATGTATTTCTATCCTTTCTGTATTAGAGGGAAAAACAAAACTTAGCAAGACAAAACAAAACAAATTCCTATAAAAACATGATACGAAATAGTTGTATAAAACCACAGTACAAGGTAATCTACAATGATTACTATGTTTTTTCTTATCTTCAATAGAATTGTCTATATCATCAGCCATAATTGAATATAGCAGTATAATTGAGTATAGCAGTAAATAACAACATTAGTAAAAATAAAACATTATAGACAGTATAAAACTTCTAAAGGCAAGTAATAATCAAACCAGAGTGGATATTCTAGTGAATCCTGTCATCTTCAGTGCACTTGCCTATACTCTCAAACTTGATACTATCAATCATAACAGCTTTGAATAAAATCTTATCAATACAAAACAGCGATCTAACAAACCAGATTCAATTACGATCAGTTTGGTAAAACAGTGTAGGTTATACAGAGCTTTAGATTAACTTAATAGGAAATTAAGGATGATTACCGTACTATATCCTGTTATTTTCGGGATAACTGTCTGTGCCCTCAAATCTAGTACAGGTAGAATGACTGGAACAGAATATAATCCATCTAAGCAGAGTAGTGTGAGTAATGTGGGTTTTAAATCCTGGTGCACTATTAACAATATAGTGTATCAAGGCCATCTATGTTAGAGATTCTAGCCATCCTTCTCTGTCTCATTTCTGCTATGCTATTTTTCTGCCTTTGTTTGTCTACTTTTCTCCTTCATTCTACTGCCTGCCCTGCTCATTGAGGCCTTTCTTCCACTGTTCCTAAAATCCTGGTATTTTTTTCTCTCTATAGAATGTCCTTCAGTATTCTCTGTAGGGTTGGATTGGTGGTCACAAATTCCTCCATTTCCTCTTTGTCATGGAAGCATCTTGTTTCTCCATTAATTTCTAGTGACAGCTTTGTAGGGTACATCAATCTGGGGTGGAGGTTTTTTTTTTCAGGGCTTGGAATACTTCTCTCCAAGCTCTTCTTGATCTGATGGTCTATGTCGAGAAGTCTGCTGTCATCTTCATAGGCTTACCTTTATAGGTAATCTGTTTCTTTTCTCTGATGGCTTTTAATATTCTGTTTTTATATTGAATTTCTGGTATCTTGATTATTATATGTCTGGGTGTAGCTCTGTTTTGGTTGTAGGTGGCTGGAGTTCTGTATGCCTCACACAACTGAATGTCATTTTCTTTTCCCATGCTTGGGAAATTTTCCTTAATTATTTCCATGAATAGCCTTTGTAATTTGCCTATATGTATTCCTGCTTCTTCCTTCACGTTTCTTATTCTTAAATTGTAGATTCTCTTGTCATCTTCTAGCCTTTTTATTTTTACTGCCTGTTTCCTTGTTATTTTTAAGAGATCTTTCCTTTCATGGTCACACATTGCAAACTTGTCTTCAAGTTTTGATAGTCTATCCTTAGTTTCTTTTAAGGAGTTTTGCCAGCTTTCAATGGAGTTTTTAATTTCCTGATAATCTCTTTGAATCTGCTTCATGTATTCTATATTTTCTTTATATTCTTTATTGAATATTTCTCTCCTTTTTTGTGTTCCTCCCTTCTTCCATCTATGTCTTCCTGAGAGATGCTTAGCATTTCTTTTATTACTCTACTCATATCTTGCTTTGCCTAATTTAATATTTCAGTTTTGAGCTCATCTACAAGGTCCCAAAGATATCTGTTAATGTCCATTGAAGCCATGTCTGATGTTGCATGTTTGCTACCCTCAGTCTCCCTTGTTTTTCCCTCTCCTGGATCAGGGCTCTCAGGTTTCTGGGCTGGGGGCCTCCTCCTACCTCTCTCTCCTGTCATGGCCCTCGCTTCCTCCACACAGGTTACAGTGCAGGTCCCAGTCCCCTTCCCTGTTGGCCATGTTTCCTCCCAAGCATGCTGGTGAGGGACCTCCTCCCACTCCTAGCTGCTCTGTCACTGTGGTATAAGCAGCAGCCTGACCCTCCCCACCAGGCCAGCCAAACTTCAGGTGCCTTCACCTGGTTAGTGCGTCCTAGGTGCAGGGAATCGATTTGGGATGGCTCATTATGTCCCGGCCAGGGGTGCAGCCCAGTTCAAGCAAATCCCAAGAATCTGCTCTGGGGGAGGGAGCAACCAACTGAAGTCACTGTCACTGAGTGATTCCAACATATCACCCATTTGGTCATGCCCTTCCTGTGGCGGGGGTCTCATTCCTACCACTGACCATGGATTAATGAAGGTCCCTTCGCTGGCTCTGCTCTCTGTTGGGCTCACCAACCCCTGACTTCAGCGCGGCTGTGGCTCCTGTGAGTGGTGGTGAGAACAAGCTTGGGCAGCTCTGCCAGGCGGCACGAATTTGTGAATTCAGGCCCGTGCAAACTTGGCGGGTTGCAGTGAAAATGCCATGTCTGTTAACCTTAGCTGTTCCAATTGTAGCCCCGAGATGCATGTTTGACGAGCTCTTTTATGTTTTAATTTCTTCCTGTGTCAAGAGGATCCATCTCCCTCTGTCTGGGTCTCTCCAGAGTGTTTTATTCTGGCATATGAGTTGTTTCTCCCGGGAGGCTTTGTGTTTTGTTGCTCACTGATCGACCATCTTTAGCTCCTCCCATATATATTTTTTTTTCAGTGCTAGAGAATGAGTCCAGGGCCTTCTCACTGAGCTAAGGCCCTGCCTTTTTTTACTTTATTTTATTTTATTTTATTTTAATACAGGGTCTCACTAAATTGCCTAGGCTAGGCTTGAACTTGTGATCCTCCTGGCTCAGTCTCTCTGAGTTCTAAGGATGACACATACATGCTACCATACCTGGCTTCCTAATTACACTTTTATCATGAATGGTAGTGATTTGGGTAAGAGATTTACTTTGATTAAAAATGTTAGCAGTAAAGCAATACAAATTCTGGATTGAATTTTGCCAGTATGTTTGAACTTTTTTCTTACCTTCCATGGATGGATTCAAACTTAGTCAATATTCTCTTCTTGTGACTTGAAATTTTTAAAAATGAAAACATTCATATTACAAGAAAAGTGTTAATTAGAAGTGATTTGCTGGTTTTCTGATTGTTCTTCCTTGCAGTGACCAGGGAATAATAAACATAAGCACTTCATATTTATACCTGATTACAATGGCAACAATATATTTAAGAGATAACATAACTTTGAAAACCATTCTGTAATTATAATTGTAGTGTAATCATGTGTAATGTAATATTCTATTATATTTTGTATTAAATGAAAAAACTTTATTATTTTTCAACCTTTTATTTGAATGTGGTGAGTGTCCTCTGTGGACAGAAGGATATATAGGTGCATTTGACCTTGCAGAACACTGCCAGTATTTTGGAGAGGTGAGAGCTTAGGGTGATGGTAGGAAGACAGTGTCAGAAACCTTTGAAGTGAGACCAGATCAGAAGGAGCTTTGATCTGCAGAAGAATTTAAGATATTTCTTACAAGTGATGGATGGGAAGCCCGTGAAGAACTTTAGGTAGTAAAGAAGTATGAAATTTTATGTTTTTCAAAGATAAACATAGCCATAGTGTGGAAAACAAGACAGAGGGAGGTAAGCTTGGTAGGTAGCATGTAGGAAGCTATCAGAGTAGACTCAGAAAAGATGATGAGCATATACATGATACATTTAAAGGACTTAACAGTAATGACAGTGTTTTACTTAGAAATACAGGAATTTATTTTTTGGAAGAGTAAGTAACTTCATATCCCTCTTCTATCCCTGGAAGGCATCTGGCACAGGGTTTTCTTGGACCCACATGCAGGAATCACGTTTGTAAGCTTCTGCCAAATCCTTGTGGGTCTGTTGTGAACACATAGCTCATTAGCTTGGCATAGAGTGGGGGAGTGTCCATTGCTTTGGTCTCAGGGCCAATAACCACAGTCTCAATACTGCCCCTGGCTCTGTGGAAGAGGGGTTTTGAGAGGTTACCTCTGCCCCACTGATGTCCTCATCTGTATTATTTATGCTGTTGCAGTCTAAGCAATGATGACAGTCTTCCTCCTTCTCTTTCATTGTTATACTCACTGACTGATAGTTGACAGCTTTGAGTACTTACTGCTGGTCAGTAAGTGTACTGAACAATTTACCCACAGTATCAAATTTAATCACTGTCTTACCTGAGGAAGGAATTGGTTTTGTAAATGTTTTTTGCTTTTTAAAATTTTTTCAATACGTATTTATAGCACATAGTGATTACATGCATTAGGATGTATGTTACTCATCTTAATTCTTTTTACTTCCCCTTCTCTGCCTTAGGAAGTAATTGTACTATTGTATCTTTAGTATACAGATGAGGAAACTGAGATTTGGAGAGATTTTTCCAAGTAACTTGCCCAAGGTCATATAGCTCAACCAATGGCAGAACCAGAAATTGAAAGGAATTTTTTTCACTATGGAGTCAGAACTCCTGTTATATACATAGTTATTACTTAATACGGTTTGGTGGTTTCTGTGGGAAAGAGTGGCGTGCTTATTGGCAATCTGAATGTATATTTTGATGTATAAATCAAAGTAGTTCTGTGCATTCAATTATACATCTGCAAATATCTGTGGAGGACCTATTGCATGCCAGGCAGTGTCCCAGGGGCTTGATAAATATCAGTGAATAAAATAAACAAAAGAAATCCTAGCTGTGTAGAGGACATAGGAATTCTGTGTGCTAGACCTGGAGGCTCTGGGGTGGGGAGCTCATTTAAGTTGGATCTAAAGGTTGTATTTACTCAGATGATGAGAGTTGTATGTGTTTTTGCTAGAAGAGTGGGGTATACAGCAGTTTGGCAGGTCATGGTGGGGCTGAGCTGAACCTGTAAGCTTCTGTATGAGTTCGTCTATTTTTCCTTGTATTTATTCTGGGGTACAGCTAAAGGCAGGGTCCTCCTATGGCATGCTCGTCTCATGGCAGATTATAGGAGCTCAGAGGATGGGTCAGAACATAAAATAAGTGGAAAATCTTTGCTTATATCATCTCCACAGATGTTCTGTTGGTCAAAAAAGTCACATGCCTCCCATGCCTAATAAAATGTGACAAGGAAATATACTTGGCTCAGTGGAACAATGGAAAAAACCTTGCACAATTACAACAGAATGAAAATTTGCGGACAGCAATTTAGTCTACGGGGGTATATATTATAAGCCCCAGTAATAGCTAACCAAGTTGTGAATGCAGAGATGAAGGGACTTGCATCCAGGGATAGCTAAAAGCTGCCACGATACGTTAGGATGTGGTGAGAGGAAGGGGGACAAGTCTTGATTCTGTATGAGTTAAAGTCTAATACACAGTGCTATTGTGTAAATGTCTTTTATTAAGATAAATCGTATTTTATCTATTTTTTTCTAAACTTTCATCTCCTTGACTTTTGGGAAACTTAATTCTAGACATCACTGGAGCCCCTGTATCTAATAGTAACAAAAATTCCTGATTTTACAGTGTGCTACAAAACTGGAGAAGGAGGTTTGTCTTTGTACTGTGGTAGCCATCTCCTCATATTATTGAAAAGCCCATGTTTCACAAATATACATAGATTTCAAGAGATTTTTTTTAAGTTGTTATACTAGCTAAACTGGTAAAAGTTTAATGTGAAACATTTACAAATTAAAATTGTTATTAAAGCCGAGCATAGTGGCACGTGCCTGTAGTCCCAGCACTTGGAGGCTGAAGCAGGAGGATCAATGCAAGTTCAAAAAGGCCAGCCTGTGCTACAAAGTGAGCTCCAAGGCCAGCCTGAACTGCGTAGTGAGACCCTGTCTCAAAAAGACAAAAAAACCAAAAACCCAGCTATCGAATACTCTATAATGGAGTGACTGGTTTGAGTAACTAGTGTGAGACATATACTTTCACCATTAACAGTTATAAGACTGAAAAAAAAAAATGAGGCCACTGTTTTCAAGCAGTGGATACCAGGCAGTCTAACTCTGTGATCCTGGAGAGAAAGGAAACACCAAGTGACCCCTTTATTAGCTTTGGCTCTTTGCCTGGAGGCAGTTTCCCATCTACAGCACAGGAGGCCGCGCTCAGATGAGAGCTGTGGTCTGTTTTAGCTGAAAAGGCCAAGATGAGAGTTGGGGGCTGCCGAGATGACTGGGATTTGCGGAGCAGCGTATAAAAGGAGAGGAACATCAAAAGGGGTGTAGGGAGCTTGGGAGTTTACCCCAGGTTCTTGCTTACCCAAGGACTGGGTCAGGCAGGTGCAGGACAAGACTTTGAGGCACAGTGGAGTGATTACAGTGGGGTGTAGGTTGAGCACAGTAGCTCAGGGTACACAGTGCTCAGAAATCTTAGAATTCTAGGCCACCCAGAGTGGAGAGACCTTAATGAGTACTTGAGGCATTTGTTTGAGATCCTGGAAAGGACAACTTTAGGAGAGAGAATAGCACTTTAGAATAAAGACCATACCTTTTAAAATTTAAGGACAAAATCAATACTGTAGTGCCTGAACTGATGGCATAAAACCAAGTGGTGAACAATCAAGTGAATATATATATGAGACCATCATTAAAAGCTGAAGAATATATACATTTTTTCAAGTACACATATAGCACTTACCAACATAGGTCATGTGCTATGCAATTAAACATCCAAATAAAGTTTAAAATAATTAAAATAACACACAGTATGGAGCTGGGCATGGTGGCATGCACACTTATAACCCCAGCCTCCCAGTATTTGGAAGGCTGAGGCAGAAGGGTCACCATATGTTTGGGCCAGTTTGGTCTATATATAGTGAATTCAAGGCCAGCCTGAACTACATAGGGTGACCTTGTCTCAATAAATAAATAAATAAATAAATAAATAAATAAAATTTAAAATAACACACAGTATATTTTCTGTTTACACAATTAAACTGGAAACCAATAATAGAAGGATTTCTGGATATTTGGAATATTTGGAAATTAAATAGTGTACTTCTAAAATAGCCAGTGGTTCACAGACAAATCATATGAAAAATTAAAAAAAAATTTTTTTAGCTCAATTAGCACTATATCAGTATCCCTGGGCTATAGCTAAAACATTATTTAGATAGAAATCCATAACTTTAGATGCTTGTGTTAGAGAAACAATAAAGATTTAAAATCTTATCTAAGTGCCACATTAAATAAGTAGAAAAAAATAGAACAAGTTAAACTTAATGTTGATAGATAACAAAGATTATAGAAAAAATTGGCAAAACAGAAAACTGATAATAGGCAATTTTAACAAAGTCAAATGTTCTTTGAAAGATCAACAAAATTGATAACCCTCTAGCAAGACTAAGAAAAAAAGAGAGAGCACAAATTTTTAATATAACTATAAATCATACAGATATTAAAAGACTAATAAAGGAATATTATAAATAATGTAATACCAGTAAGTTTGGCAGCATAAATTAACTATACAAATTTCTTTAAAAATACAATTTACCAAAACTAAGACAAGAAATGGGAAGTTTGGATAGACCTACATTTGATAATGACATTGAATTTTTACACTTGCTCTTAGCCAAAAGGCTGAGAAGTGATGATGACATTGAATTTTTAATTAAAACCTTTCCTTTAAGGTCTCAAGGCCAAGATGACTGGTGAATTTTACCAAATATTTAAAGATACAAGAATGCCATCTTTGTTTTTGTTTGTTTGGTTTTTCAGTGGTACAGGAAATTGAACCCAGGAGTGCCCCAACAGTGAGCCACATCCCCAGCCCTCCAGAGCTCTGTATTGCATTTGACACCACCCCCACTGTGCTAACTTTGCTAATATTATATGGAATTTTCAGAAAATAAAAGAGGACACTTACCAGTTTTTTTAATTTAATTTTTTTTTTTTTCTTTTTGAAACAGGGTCTCTATGCAGTTCAGGCTAGCCTTGAGCTCACTGTGTAGCCTAGGCTGGTCTCGAACTCACAAAGATCCTCCTGCCTCAGCCTCCCGAGTGCTGGGATTATAGACGTGAGCCGCCACACCTGGCTACCAGTTTACTTTAATGAAGCTAGCTTAACTCCTATGTGTATACTTGACAAGGACATTTAAAGAAAAGAGGATTATAGATTATTTTCCCTTGGATGCATAGGTGTAAACATGTTTAGAAATTTTGCAAAATAAAGAAGATAATCAATCATAAGCAAACAGAGTTTGTCCAGGAATTCAAAGTTGAATTAACATTTTAAAATCATTGTAATTTACCACATTACCAGAATAAAGGACTGGAGAACTGGGTAATGATATCTCAATAGATGCAGAAAAGGTATTTGATGAAATTCAACCACTATTATTTTTTTTTCCCCTCTAAAAGCAGACACAAAACAGTTGGTCATGACCTGTGCTCCCTCCTAAGTTCCCTGAGCAGGAATTCCAGTGCTAGCTCCTAGCTGGCATGACAAAAGACTGCATTAACTAATTGGCCAATGTTTTTGTATATACTTACTATTTTTTAGGAAATTAGTATTCCAGCTTATGTCTACCATACACTACTAATAGCTTCTATATAAATTTTATTTTATAATTATAATATCTTTTTTTGTTCTCTATCAAGGAGTATGTGATAAAAAAAATTCTATCACCTGTTTATCTTACTGCAGCTACCATTCATAATGTTACCTCCATATTCACAAGTTTTTATGGGATGTGGCTATATTATGTCCTTTGTACAGCATATTACTGCCCTCCTCTTATTTATGTGAGGCAAACTTTCCCATTGTTGAATTTTAAGCTTGTTACTTTCTGACATTACCATTTCAGCCTCACTTTGTTACTCACACTCTGGGCCTTAATAGTATCTGACCATCCTGACCTCTTGAGTATTGTTTCAAGCTTACCATGCAGTTTGCCCCTTTTTCTGTGTCAGCTGTCACCCTGGATATGATCCAATCTTGTAGTCTTATGTCAAGGGCCTTATGTTTTTCTTTCTCCTTCCTACAATTTGGTTCAAAATACTTACAATCATTTTTCTTTCTTCCTTACTTTTGTGGGGAGCACCCTTTCTTTACCAGATTATATCATTTTGACATTGTTCATCCCTAGTGTGTTTTGTTTACTTATAATTGATAATTGCCAAACAACTAAAATTTAAAATCAGAACTTCAGTGAATTTAACATAGGTCCAGCTTTTTTTCCTGAAGTAGGGTCACCTTTACTCATTGGTGTTCCCATGTTTCCTTGAATGGCTAAAAAAGACCTATACCCTTCGTGTCTTAAGGAGGGAAAAGGATTGGTTAAACATCCTGTGTCAGGATGTGAAATCCATCTCATCGACACTGTCTAAGGAATCAGCCACTCACTGGATGTGCTGTGTCTTGTATATTTTGTGGTTCATCCTGAACAAGAACTGCCAGATGATTCTATGTATACATGTTCTTTTCTAGTATAAGTGGCTCTAATTTCTATAGAAGACAAGTGATAGTTTTTGTTATTTCTCTTTGTGAAGATATGTCCCTGTTTTTCATGATGGTTGGATGTTGGTATTTCTTGAGAGCTTGTTTGGAGATTCTAGCAGGGGAGCATAGCTGCTCATATACCCCTGATGGAGGAAATGGTCCTCAGCCCTCCTCTATGGAAGTCCTTGCCTTCAATGGAGCAGCAGCTTGGGGAGGGATGCACCTGGAGTGGTGAGGGAAGAAGGGGACACTGGCCCAGCCGCATCAACCCTAGTGATCAGTGGGGTGCCAGAAGACAGCCAGATCCTTCACTTGCGGATGTTGATACTTTGTTTGTTTTGGGATACCAACACTGGAACTCAGACTTTGAGCTTGTCTGGCATGAGTTGTGCCACCGAGCTATATCCTTGGTTGTTGGTACTTCTTAAAATGATCTAACGTTGGGCCAGGGATTTAGCTCTGTGGCATAAATGCCTGCTTAGCAAGCATGAGGTTGTGAGTTCAATCCTTGGTACAAGGAGAAAAAAAAAATCTAATGTCACTTAACATGAGAAGGTCTTAGATATTTTTCATTCTAATCAGTTTGTTTTCTATCTAATTTTCTTCCTCAGAATCTTGTCTGTCCTACTTCTTTTTTTTTCTAAAAATCAAGAATATTTTGTAATTTAAAATAGGTGGGAGGGTAGAGAAATTCCTGTCTTTAAAAAAATCTTCTATAGCAGAAAAAATAGCTTGTACTTGAACGGATAAGGAAAAGAAACACAATGCCTGCCTTGCATGTCTGTGTAACATTTATCTTTGGAACACAGAGTTAACACATTTTCTTAGTATCTCCAGAAAATGTCTCAGAAACTGGCTTATTTTAATCGTTGTGTTCCTTGTTATCTGTAGCCACACCCTAAAGTTTCAATTCTTAGTTTCTCCTTAATCTGCATGTGTTTGACTACTATCATATGAATTATCTGTGTATTTACTACATATGCAGCATAAGCTGTTACCTTTAACGTGTTGCTAAGCTGCTCAGCTCAGACATGTCTGCATAGTTATGAGTCAGTGATTTTTAACTTTACCTCCTTCATCGAGATTCATGCATGATATAAGAAATGTCAGTGTGGGAGAATACTTAAGAACTCTTATGTTAATTCATTTAAAATTGTTTCCTTTAATGTTAGTTTCCTCAGTGTGGGTCCCACAATATTGTGTGACCTCCCTCCACGAGCACAATTTTCCCAAGAAGACCAAATTGATGTAAAGTTATATAACCAGTTTCTTTAAAAAAGCTAAAAAATGATTAAAAACATTAGCCTGCTAGGGGTAGAGTGGAAATTCTAAATTAGTTAAAAATGCTGTGTTGAAGTGAAGCTTTTTTCACTTAGATTCTCTCTTTGTCAAAACAAACAGTGAAGTACTTGGGTGTTTTAAACTTGTTCAGTTAAATCCTGAGAAGGCCTGAAAGCCCCTCCCGTGATTGGCAGAAACTGACACATACCCTGTTGTATCCACAGAGCCTGCCGCCTTCTGAGTTGGGACAAATTTGAGATAAGCCAGATGTTGCAATAGAAATTGTAAAGACAGTTTATCTCAGCAGATTCCTTTCCTTTCCTACCTTAGTTTCTCTCATCATTCCATCAAACCAGAGCAGGGTTGTGCTTTGTTCTACAACATTCCATGGCCGATGGAACCAGACCACACTGGAGAGTTTGCTGGGAGGGAGGGAGGAGAGGAAGCTGTTAAGGGAGAGCACAGATGGTCTGGGATCCTCCTCAGCCCAGCAGAGCACCGTGGTCAAAATGGCTCTGCTTTTCCTGTTCATCCATTGCTGGTTCTCTGAGGAATTGCCTGGCAGTGACAGCTGACCTTCTGTCCAAAGGGAACTCTGGTGACATAAACTAGAGGAGGAAATGCAGTTTTCCTAGCCTCTCTCATTTCCTTCCTTCCTGGAGCAGGTTTAAAATTCCTTTTCTGACACCTTTTATCCTTTCATGCAGAGATAGCCCTGGGCTGTCAAACATAAGGAATATGCAATTGTTTTTGTTTTTGGCATCTTTCTTTCTTTCTTTCTTTCTTTCTTTCTTTCTTTCTCTTTCATTTGTTCATTCATTCGTTCTTTCACCTTGATAGGGATCATTTATTTTTTAAATTTTGAGACAGGGTCTCATTATGTTGCCTACGCTGGTCATGAACTTGTGATCCTCCTGCCTCAGTCTCCTGAGTAGCTAGGATTACAGGTGTATGCCCCAGGAGTGGCAGTTGCTTTTGAAGTTAACTATTCACCCTGCTAGGCCTTCAAATCTTTAACATAGTTTCTCATTTCCAAGACAGGAGGGAATCTGAAGATGCTTCTGAAAGTTCATGCTTTTAAAGGAAGCTGTCCAGGAGACCTCCTGCAGAGAGGCGGCAGAAACCCAGCTGAGCTGTATCAGTACCTCTCAGGGCAGGAGCAGGTGGCAGGAAGGAGAAGCAGCCACCTGCTGCCTTTCTGTTAAGGAGACCTTTTCAGAAACTGCGTTCTGCATGAATATAGAAGGTGCTGCTAAGTGCTTTTTATTTGAGGGTTGTTTGTTTTGGAGTGTTTTTTTTGGGGGGGGGGTGTTGGGGGGGTAAAGACCCAGACATTAATATTTTTCTAGATATTTTTGAAGCTTTCTAAATTTATACCTCTGGTGTTTCTCATCTTGACTTACTAGGGTAGATTTAGGAAAATATAAAATAGTTTCTATGTAGTTCCTAAATAGAAAGTATTTTATAGTTTCTGAAAACTATGTCCTCTGTTTTCTATGCATAGTCCTCATAAATCTTTTTTTGTTTTAATGGTAGCAAAGTTTTATTAAAGGTAGGGGAGAAAAACAGGTACTGCAGAGTGAGTTTGGGCCAAGTAAAAGTAGAAAAAGAAGTCCACCCTACAGTGTGCAGGCCAGCCCCACGCACCATAGAACAGAACACAGGGGCCAGCGCTCGTCAATCTGAAGTATCCTTTTTTGGGTGTGTGTTACTCTGGAGTCCAGCAGAAAGGAAGCACACTCCAACGGGGTGGTTTGAGGAGGGACAATTTAAATCAGAGTGGACAGGTTTAGGAAAATAGTAAAGGATTGTGCTCTTTACCAAAACTAGCAGGAAAGCTACTCTCAAAGGTCAGGGGAAAGGACATTTACCTAACGAGAGGAAAAGCTCTTTGGAGGGGCCATCTGGTGATAGCTGTGGACTTTGACGGGGCAGCAGGGAGTGAACCAGGAAATAAGTGTCCCACCCTCACCCTGGCCCTGCCTTCCGACCTCTGGTGTCCACCTTTGACGGAACACAGAAGAAAGTCAGAGGCACAAGAGGCCTGTGTGCAGTCCGTGTGGTTCGGCATCAGGGGTACAGAGCAGGTTAGAGGATGGAACTAGGAGGGCAGATGTTCAGCATCCTTGGTCTGTACCAAGTTCAGACCTTTACCCAAGGGCTTCTTGCAAATTACTTATTAATCTGATGATACCATGATCTGTTATGGTGAAAAAGTTTACAGTCTGTGATCTCAGGATATTTTTTCTAACATATGTCCGGACTTGTAGCTATGTTGATATTAAAAATTGCCAAAATCTCCCACGCCTTGTTTCACATTATGACATATTTTATAACATACATTTAAATTTCTTTATTATGGCAAGTGCAAATAACATAAAACAACATTTTAACCACTTAAAAATACATAGTTCTGTGGCATTAAGTACATTTGCATTGATATACAGCTGTCACTACAATTCACCTCCAGAACTTTTTAATTTTCCCAAACTAAAATGCTGTACCCTTTTAATAACTAAGTCTCTAACTTTTTTATACAACCCCTGCCCAGTTGCCATTCTAGTTCCTGTCTTAATGAATTTCACTGTTCCATGGTATTTCACCTAAGTAGAATCATAAAAGTATTGTCCTTTGTGTCTGGCTTGTTTCACTTAGCATAATGGCTTCAAGATTTATCCACGTGGTAGTATGTATTGGTCTTTCCTCCCCTTTTAAGACTGTATAATATTCCAAAATATTACCACATTTTGTTTATACTGCCATCTTTTTATGGAGGCTTGGGTTGCATGATGTACTTCATTGTACTTTTAAAAATTTCTGTTTTCATTGATTGATTTATTCTCATAGCTTTAACTTTTACATGTTCAATCTGATGTCTCACAAATCTACAAGATGATTTGCAAGCAAAAGTCATAGGAGTTGAAACTTGAAAGATGGAGGTGGATTTTAGTTGGAGAGGTAGGCATCATTTGGAGGAAGAAGAAAATGAGAAGTATTTATGTGAAAAGAAAGGGACCTTTACTGGACAAAAAAAATGACAAGTCAACAAAGAAAATGATTTCTGAACAGAATGTAGTTAATGATAGCAGAGCCTATTTGGACTGGATATGACTCCTTGGGTATAAAAGTGGGGTGGAGCTGAGTTAAAAACAATTAAAATGTGACTTTAAAAAATTATGCAGGCCAAGCAGGTTTAGAGATGTGAGATTAAAAAAGATTCTTGGCTAGAGCACCTCAGTCTTCAATATATTAGTACTTTTCATGTACCTTTCTAAGAAGAAAATGTGGTTCATTGCCTTCCTAGAGTTTGTAATGACCATGGTGCTCATGTATTTTGGAGCATAAAGATTAGTATTCTCAGAACATGTTTTTGGAAATGGTAGAGACTAAGATAAACTTCTTAGGGGCAAGGACTATACATTTCCCACACATCTCAGATGTTCTTGGACAGATCATCAGAGCAAACCTGGGTTGGGAGTTACCTTTCAAAGATAAAGCCAATAAAAAAATGTTATGATATCCTTGCAGTACTAAAAATCACTGCAGATTTAAGAGTCTTCCATCCTCCATCTGCCATTAGATGGGTAAGACTGAGTATCTCCTGAGACTGGTGCTCAGATTATCTGCAGGGGTTTATTTTTTCCTAAGTCAGGTAGATGTTCTGAGATAGGAGTTGAATTGTTTAGGATAATAAAGGAGAGTGTGAATACCATTGTCAGCTACCAAGAAGATTAAAGGATATATATTCAGAGAATATTGAATTAATGATTACTTGCTGAGTAAAAACAATTTACTATCCTATATATCTGTATGTGAATTTATTGACTCCATTTGACTTCATAAATATTTGTCAAATGTGTTAATGAACTATAGAAAATAAGGGAGTTTTGTAAATTCTTATTTTAAGCAAATAAAGGGAAAAAATTTTTTTAAACAGAGTCTTACTGTGTATCCCCAACTGGCCTTAAATTCACAATGATCCTTCTACCTCACCCTCCCAAATTCTGGGATTACAGACATTCATCACCACACCCAGCATGAAATTTTAATTTATACAAAACTCAAGCCATATGCACAACTCTAAGAGATTATAGCTGTCTCCACAAAACCACATATTGTCTCCTTTTTTATGTCTTGTGTCTGAATGGTCCCCCCAAAGCCTCATGCAATCATAGGTGGGTTCTTTTCAGAGGTTGCTGGATCTAGAGTGTGTGATGCTGGAATTGCTTCATGGTGCAATGCTGGAATCAAGGGCACTAGCATTAAGGGTGTTAGTGCTACCTGCCCAAGTAGCTTGGATAAGATGTGAGAGATAGAAAGCTGTGACCATTCCTTGTTGCTTTGCTGCATTCTGCCCCCTATGAACTGTGTCTCCTTTGTGATGTTTGTCTGCTGTACCATCTGCCAGTGAGCCAGCCAGTTATGGACTGAAACCTCCACAAACTGAGCTAAATAAACCTTTCCTCTCTTAACTCATGGGTGTAGGGTATTTCCCTCAGCAATGAGAAAAGTAACTAAAACATCCTTGAATCTGTAAAGGTAACATAAGCAGAAAACTAACTTGGTACTCTAAAATTGAGTTTTCCAAACTGAATCATGGCAGATGCTGGTTCTTTGGAATGTCATGTTGAAAATAAGATTCTGTAGCCTCTTAATTTTGGGGAAAGGGGGCTCAGCTAAACTAGCTAAGTTACATATTAATATAGGACTTCTAAGACAACTTCCTTCTTTTTTCTTTTTCCCCTGAGTATCAGAGTATCCCCTGAGTAATGTTGAGAAACATTATTCCAAAGTGTTTGCTTTAACTCAGGACCTTATTAGAACCAAAAGTGAGGATAAGTAAAAAGTTGGGGTAGAAGACCTATAAAATTGCTGGCAGTACTTCTAATGTACCTGCTTATATCCTTTTCTTCTCTGAATTTTTGAAGTTTGAGCTCTTTTCTTTCTAAACTACAGGGGCCCTTGTGAATTCATAAGCAACTGGGTAATATGTAAGAATCAACATTTAGGAAAGATCAGTCAGGTTATTTTGATCTTTCTTAAACTGATATTTAGTGGAGAGAAAAAAAATTGTAGCTTCAGAAGCAGGAAGAGAAAAAATGCACTCCACTAAGAAACAAACTATAAGCAAAAATTGAACTCTAATTAAAATATGTACACCAGAGTTTGATGAGAATTATCTATAAAATGCAGCCTAAAAAATTAGTGTTTATGATATATCAAAAATTAACATGAATTTAAAAAGGGATAAAGAGATGGGTAATATGTGATAAAAGTAACTGCTGTCAGATGTTACAGGGAGAATCTACGTAGTGGGTGTAAAATTCTTAGCGTCTCATTCCTTGAAATGTTTCAGAGTGAAATATTGGAACTTGGTATAGAGGTGCATACCCATAATCCTAGTATTGGGAAGACTGAGGCAGGAGGGTTATAAGTTTGAGGCCAGCTTGGGCTCTATAAAAAGATCCTGTCTCAATGCCAACTACCTCCCAAGAAAAGACAAATAAAATGGAGAGAGAAAAATGGAGGTCTGGAAGAGTTTGAAGGAAAGACCAGTGAGATTTAAGAGAAGCAGTGTTGGTAGTGAAAAAGCATGGGCCTGTGAATCAGCAGCAGTACCTCGATTCACAAGCTCAGTTCACTCCTTGGTTCTGATCACAAATTGAACTGGATAAGAACAAGCAATCAAATTTCCCTATATGGTCAACATTGAACCTATCCATTGAATTTAATTCGGTTCTCATCCAATTTAGTTTGTGACCAGGATTGTGGAAAGATTAATCAGGGTATTTTGATCTTTCCTAAACTGATATTTTAGTGGGGAGAAAAGAATCAAGTTTGTGAAATGAACCTGAATTCTGGTTGGGAATAAAGCTGTTTATTAGCTACTCATCCCTTTAGATAAGTGAAGCTGGAGACTGTTATATGAGTAGTTTCATGTTTTCCTAAGGTTCAGCAAATTGTTTTAGAATGTTTTATGCAACGCACTTCTGCAGGCCAGTAAATCAAACAGGCAACACTTTTCCCTCGCAAAGTTTACATTCTAAGAGGATTTGGAGAGTTATTTTTCCAAGGATATTTCTACTTCAAACAGAGAGTGACACTCCAAAGGTAAAAATGCAGGCATTTACCAGTCAGGGAAGAAGGGGTGGTTTTTACAGCAAACTTTTCAGATGTCCCTGACATCATGCTATATGGGCAGTATAGTTTCCTCTGTGTTCTCTCAAACCCATATGTGTTTTGATTTCCTCCACAGTTCTTTTTTACTTACATCTGGAGCTGGTAGAACAGTTTATAGAAGCCATTGATGATTAAGTTTTGAGATACATGTACGTAGTTCTAGAACAGCCCCCATATGAATAATCATAATTGCTTTTCATGGAATGGGGGAAACTGATGAAATCCATCATGTTATACATAAAATAGGGGACATAAAGCCCTACCTTCTGGTCTGACTCATGAATCATGTAATTCATCAAGGCTGTGACTTCATACACTGCAATTATGTACTCATTCCAAAAGAGTAAGAGGTTAGTCAGTAAAAGTATTTATTGAGCCAGATTCTTCTCCACTTCTGAGTCACTTTCTGGTAGATAAAAAGGTTCCAGGGAAAAGTGTTAACTCTTTCACATCATAAGAAATGAAGTATAACTGAGTAGCTCTCTGGGTAATCAGTGGGGTTTATGCTAATTATTTACTTGATATTTTAGATAATGATTTATACAGTGAGGTGAAATTTGAGAAAAACATTTTAAGAAGGAAAATAATACCCACTTTGACCCAACCCTGAGGAATTGTTTTAATAACATATAGATGGCTAAGAGGTTTGCAAAACATTATATTTGGTTTTCTAAAATACACTTAGACACCACCCTTGTGTGTAACTCTGACATCTGGCAACTTCAGTCCTTTGGAAGACAGCCAGAAAGAAAGAAAGGAGCCTCAGAGAACATAAGAAATAACTGTTTAAAAACACTAGCACAAACACATGTCCTTTACTACCACAGAGGTCTGTCAGTGTGCCAGTTGGTGCTTGTTTACTTTTATTTATCTGGAAACTTTTAATAATTTTGGTGACATGTGGTCCTCCCTCCCCAGCAGACTGTCTTCAGCAACCCAGAGAGAGTGTGTGGAAAAGCTGGTGGAGGAGATAAACTGTGAGCACAGGACAGCTGATATCAAGAGAGAAAGGCCAAAAGTTATATACTACTGGGATTATTACAATGTAATACAAGGATGTATGGTCTTAATAAGCAACTGTGTCAGGGTAAGGTGACATCAAGAGAGAAAGATCAAAGGTTATACGGCACACAGTACAGTAATGTATGGTCTTAATAAGGAATTTGTGTCCGTTGACCAGAGCAAATCATGTCTTCAATGGGAGAATCTGGAGAGGTAAACAGTATGTCTGTTTCTAAACTTGGTCGAAACTCACCAAGTTTTGACATGTTGAAATAGGAAGTTCTGCAGTGTTTGCATACTTAAAATAGCATATTCTCTGATGAGCCGTGACATGGATTTGGGCTTATAGTTGGTTTTGAAAATGATTTGTAATAATTGTATTGTTTGTTGAGCAGCTACTATAGGAGCACTGTCCTAGGCACTTTCACCCGATTGATACACTGATGAAGGCTTTGGAGACAGATTTGTAATCCCATTCCACTTTGACTTGTTGTGTGACCTTGAACCAATTATATCACTGCTCTGAGCCTACCCTTCCCTACCAAACAGGAGCCAGTAGCATAGGATAGGGTCATTGCGAGGACTTAGTGAGGGAGGTACGTGGTATAATGAATGAAATATAATAAGTATTGATAAATATTAGGCTTTTTTTTTTTTTTTTTTGGAAACAGCTTGCTGTATAGCCCAGCTGGCCTTGAACTTGCAGTGATCCTCCTGCTGTAATCCCTGAGAGCTGGGATTACAGGCACACATCATCACACTTGGTCTAGATATTATTATCATTATTTTTATCATTGTTCTCATCTTCTTGATGATTATTTTAAAAGTATTATTTTCTATTTCTGAGGACAAAAAACTGAAGCCCGGAGAATATAAATAATATTTTGAGAGTCAAATAGCTGATAAATGATGTCTCTGGGATTTGAACTATGGTTTCTCCCACTGCAAAAAATAATGCTTTACATTCCCATTACCTTGATGTGAAATTCTAATTAGATTTTTTTAATAAATCAAATCAGTGGCCTGGGGTTTAGCTCTGTAGTGAGCACCAAAAGCGTAGAGGTACTGGGTTTAATCCCTAGCATCAGAGAGAAAAAATGAGACAGACAGAGGAGAGAGAGAGAGAGAAAACAAAAACTTGTGACAAGTAAGGACAGAGGATGTGGGAAATATTACTAGCTACTTCTCCTTTTTATTGTGGCCCCAAGTAATTTCATTACAGAAATATTTAGTAGTAGTACAAAAAAAGCTACTTTTACCTAACAGTACAAATTAAATATGTAATGTTTAACCATGTTTCTTAATTCATTAAAATCATCATATTACTATACTAAGCTGTTTATTAGATATCTAAATATATTTTTCCACATCAGTGTTCTTTTATTTTCTTGCTATATAGTTCAATCTGGGTTTGAACTCAGTGTGTAGCCCAGATTGGCATTCTTCTTGCCTCAGCCTCCTGAGTGCTAGGATAACAGGTATGTACGACCACACCTGGCTCCACATCCGTGTTAGATCTGTAACCATCTTTTGTTGTCAATAAGTACTTAGTGCCTTTCGATGTGATTATAGTTATATGAGAGATTAATATTAAAATCTGCATTTCCACAAGCATCAAATGAGGTGAATAAAGAAAAATAGACATTGGGCCTGGTCTGTTTGGTGGTCTTCTGCTGTGCCACAAATAAGACCGAAGGAGAACATAGTTCTGATCGTGGCTGGTTGTTCCCAGGTGGACAGGTGCATGCTATGAATGTCTTTGTTTTCTAGTGCTTAAGTGCATCCTTAGGCTTTCTAGCGACATGTGTCATTGTAATAAGCACATTATCTCATTGTAGCACAGACCCATAACGTATTAAAGGCCACCCTGCGGGCTTCTTTATACCAGAAACACATGCTTACACTGCAGTGGTGAACTGCAATGCACTGTCCACACAGCTCTTCTTGTTTCTCTTCAGTGTGTCTGAATCATGCCAATGGGCGAGGTCCTGTTGCTGATCTGGAGGTTCCATTACTTTATTTTGTAGGTACCATTTCAGAAGGTACAAGCCACAGTGCTCTCCGGAGTCCCTGGCCCTGCTGCTGTGAGTTGTGTAAAATGGACAAAGCAGATTTTCTAACCATGCTGAACCTTCTTCCTAGTCTTCAAGCTGATTATGGAAAATAATATAGTAAAAAATAGTTTATATGGTAAAAAACATATAGTAAATAATACATAAAAATAGTATAGTCTTTAAAAATACATATTTTTAAAGTATGATATTGTCTGGTACTTCTTTTAAAATGCTGAATTCCTTACTGCCCTCTTCAGGCATTCTGGGAAGCCTACATTTGCAAGATTTGGACTTTTTTTTTTTTTTTTTGAGGTATAAGTCATGGTTTTGTTTTGTTTTCAACATCTGAAACATTTTGAAAATCAAATGAAAATATGTGAAGAAATTAATATTTTAAAGAAATAAAATTACCTCAATTTTTTAAAAATATAAAGCACGAATTTGCTTTATATTTTTAAATTTGGTTTCTTTTTTTGAGACAGTCTCACTACATATTTCAGGCTGGCCTTGAACTCACAGTGATCCTCCTGCCTCAGCCTCTCAGGATTATAGGCATGTGCCACCACGCCAGCATGACTTTGACTTCACTTTAAATATCTTTATATTTTAAGCTTATCATTCTGAGAAGTAGATTTGTTATGTCTTAAATACTGATGTGCTAATCTTCTTTTATCTGTCTTTCTAGGTGGGGAACCATGGAGACTGGATCTGTGGTTCGAGCCATCTTTGACTTTTGCCCTAGCGTATCAGAAGAATTACCGCTCTTTGTGGGTGATGTCATCGAGGTGTTGGCAGTGGTGGATGAATTTTGGCTTCTAGGAAAGAAGGAGGATGTTACAGGTAAGAGGTTTATAATTTCTCCTACTTACAATGGGCCGCTGCCCACCCCTTCTTTCCACACTAAAAACAAAGGTTCATGTTGAGAACCTCAGAGTCCTTTTGTGTTTTTCTTCTGTGTTTATATCATGGTCTGTACCTGTTTTCATTCCATCACTCCTCAATTAATTTAGGAAGTCGAATATTAGACACCAGCTGTCCCCAGTCTGGTTTTCTACAGATGTCATTTCCCTCCCCTTGCCAGCTGGCATCCTTTGACTTCAGGCAGTTACGTGGAGATAGAGATTCTCTCTTTCCTCAGCACCCCTGTCATTTATCACTCCTTTCATAACCAGGCCTGCCTCTGGTGTTCATTCCCTTGTTGCTCAGGGACTGTCTTTCATTCTTCTCTAGGCGTCCTGATTCCTCCTTTCCACTCCTCCCTAGGTCTCTGTTGACCCAAATTGATTAAAGTTACCCTTTACCCTAGAAGCTGTGCCCCGCATTCCATGCTCTTGGATACCTTTATTCTGTTTTTTAAAGCATACATTTACAAAGCGGGGTGTAGTGGTGCATGCCTATAATCCCAGCACTCTGGAAGTTGAGGCAGGAGGATCACCATGAGTTTGAGGCCAGCCTGGACTATATGTTGAGACTCTGTCTCAAAAAACAAAATAAAACAAAAACAGAAAATAGAAAATAAAATATACATTAATATAGACTTATTTTCTTAACTAGCTTAGGGAAGAGTGGACATTTTCCCCGCATAATATACACCTGTGTTAATCCAGCGCTTCACCTATGTATGGTCTGGGATGGAGATTGTGGTACAGTCCAGAGAGCAGATCCCGGGGATACTTAACCCATATTTGGGTGACAGATTGTTTCCCAGTGCAAATCTGCTGAGACTTCACTGCTGTGTAGAAATTAGCAAGGCAGACAGAATTACTTGTTTAGAAGCCCTGGGTAGGTAGCCCACAGAGGGACTGAGAAAAGCTGATAAGGCACGAAACATGGATGGCTGAGGGGACAGGTGGGGCCAAAGAGAAGAACAGAAGCTGGTCGTGGAAGGCAGAGTGTGCCAGGTAAGAAGTTAAGGAAGTGGGACCTGGGGAAGTGTTTTAGGAATGGTCAGATTGGTATTTAGGAAGCTCACTGATGCATACTGAAGAACGCCAGGGAAGCAGAAAAATGAAGGCAAGGAAGTGAGCTGGGGACTGTCGCAGTCATCCAGATGGAAGGTGGTGAGGACTTGGACTGAGGTGGTGTCTCTGGGAATTAGTGCACAGATTCCAGAGACACGGAGCAGACAGAGTTGGTCGGACTTTCTTATTTTCCTAACTGGCAGGCATTGTCTTTGTACATCCACGTATTAAAACCCTAGCCATATTCTAACAAATGCTTTTTCATAAAATTTTTTCTTTTTCTTCCTCACCAATTATGTACTGTCTTTAAACTTATTCGTGCACTTATGTTGTGATGTAAACTTTCAGGATTGAGTCACTATTTATGTCTGAACTACGTCAGATTTTCAGATTTTGAAAGACCTGGATGCTGGCCTCTTGTTCCCTCTGCTGTGTGCCTTGCTAGTGTGGCTCCAATAAATGCTTCTGAATCACATTCTCAGTCTTCTGGATGCATTAGGTTTTGTATGCTGTGCTTCTTCAACAGTAGAGCCCTCAGTGAACTTTCATGCTCCATAGATAAACTTGGAAAAAGTTTTTATCTTTGTACACAGAAAAAGAAATTTCAGTATTAAAAGAAAATTTAATATTCAACCTTGAATGCCAGTATTCAGTATGTTGGTTCTCCTCCCCATAGGACAGTTCCCCAGCAGTTTTGTGGAAGTTGTGACCATTCCCAGTCTAAAAGAGGGAGAAAGGCTCTTCGTCTGCATCTCTGAATTTACATCCCAGGAACTCAGCAGTCTTTCTCTCCATCGAGGTAAGCTCATTCTAGACCGAAAATGAGGGTGGTACGTCTCCCTGTTCTGACATGTATGTCTTTTTACCTACTTAGTAGCAAACATCTGGAATGTCCTTAGCAATACCAAGATAGTGAGGACAATATATTTTAGTAACATAATTTCCACATTTTCTCACAAATACATTCTCATCTAATCCTCAGCAGAGCCCTGAGAGATAGCAAAGTGAGTATTATCAATTATATTTTGTTAAAAAAAAAAAGTATAGTTTAATGTGGTGGCAAATGCCTGTAATCCCAACACTTGGGAGTTTGAGGCAAGAGGAGCACTGTGAGATTGAGGCCAACCTGGGCTTCCTAGTGAGTTTAAGGCCATTCTGAACTACACAGTGAGATCCTGTCCCAAAAAACCAAAATAAATAAATAAATAAATAAATAAAATAAAAATTGTATAGTTCAAAATCTATTAATTGCAGGTGAGAAGTTTTGGGCTTAGGATATGCACTCATCAATTTGTTCTAAGTCAAGTGTTGTCTTTTCATGTCCCCCATGCTATAACCACATGTTATGTTTCATATTAATAACTGATATGGCCTTGATAAACAACATGATTAATGTATAGCAGTAAAGTGATAATTTTGGTATGCTAACTAATACACATAGCAAACAGTTCCATTTTACTACTTTACTATTAATAATGTTATAAAAATTCTCATCAGAATCAGTTTAAAATGAAATGACTTAAAATGGCCAGTCTCAGCCATATCTCAGTGATATTCCAATTATTTTTCACTTCTCACAGTTTTTTTGTTTTGTTTTGTTTTTGTTTTTTTGAGACAGGGTCTCACAGTGTAGTGCAGGTCTTGAACTCACTTATGTAGCCCAGGCTGGCCTCAAACTCATGGCAATCCTTCTGCTCTAGCTTCTTGCACCCTTAATATACCTGTGACCCTCCAAGTATGAGCTATATACCATTTCAACAAGTATATTTAGTTAAGTGCCACAACCCAGTGCGGCTCCTGAGGTTCTTGGGCTTAAGGACCACAGGAGGATGAGAAAAATAACCAAAAGACAAAGCAGGGTCAGGTGGACCCCTTATCCTCCTGTTAGGAGGAAAGGAACTGCTCAACCACTGTAGCACATTTATTTATATCCTCCAAAGAAGAATGTCAGTTTCAACCCACTGCCTAGCAGCTTGTTTGCCTGGCAGGCCTGGACCCCTTGCCTTCTTGGTACCAGAACAACTTGTTTACATAGCTTTTGTTGCTCTCTGTTTTTCCTGGGCTTGCCTTGCTTTAGCCCCACACGTGATCAATATCCAGCTGTGACTGCTCCCAAGGGTTAAGTCCTCACATTTCTGCATCAACACAGAAACCATTAGATTTGCTCAACTGAGGTTTATAATCTATCTAATTTTGTGATGACTCAGTCATGAAAATGGTGGAATTTTCACTTAGGAGGCTGAAGCAGAAGCATTGCTATGAGTTCAAGGCCTGTATGGACTGCATAGTGACTTCAAGACTAGCTTGAACTACATAGCAAGATCCTCAAAAAAACGGTAGAATTTACAGGATATGTTATTAATATTGTTTCCTGTATCATTAGGGTATCCCTAATTAGGATTAGCCTAATAAAGGATTGGCTTAATTTCTTAAACCGTGTGCACATACAAACACTAGAAAACATAGTAAACATGTCCTGGTCAGTTAAAAAAGAAAAAGACTATTGGATTTTGACAGTAAGCCTCAAAAGTGTTTTGATGGGCCGGGGATTTAGCTCAGTGGCGTAAGCGCCTGCCTGGCAAGTGCGAGGTCATGAGTTCGGTCCCTAGTACCAAAAAAAAAAAGGCAGGCGCTTACACACTGAGCTAAATCCCCGGCCTAAAACCTGTTTTGAGTTTCATGCTCTTCACTCTGTCAGCCTCTGCCTCTGTTCTGTAGACTTCTTGCTGTCAGCACTGGGAGGCGAGCAGACATAAAGTGAGACGAGGCAGAGCTTTCATCCCTACCTCTAGCTCTCTGCGGGGTTTGTTTAAAGCCTGCCTTGTGCCAGCCCCAGGTTACCCGGAGATGGCAGGTGCACGTAGCTTCCATGAGGGCTGCGCCCAGAATGTGGAAAGCATGGAATTTTCTTTTCCTGCACCTTGTTCCTTCTTTAAATAGTGGTTTTGGCGAGACTGACCCCAGGTCAGGTGGGTCTTGGAATCTGTACATCTTTTCTTGAGTACTTATTAACCAGTTAAGCCTAATAAGTTTAAAATTGTAAGTGGAAGGTGGGCGTGGTGGCACACACCTATAACCCCAGCACTCTGGGAGGCTGAGGCAGGAAGAGCACAGGTTTGACTCTAGCCTGAGCAACTTAGTGATTTAGTGGTACCCTGTCTCAAAATTTAAAAAATGACTGGGAATATAGCTCTGTGTGCAGGTTCTGGGCCCAGTCCCTAGTACAAAAAAAGTTGTCAGTGGAATCCAGAGGAAGTGGGCACACAAGGAAAGAGAAAATAGGCAGCGATTACCAAACCATCTGTGTTTTTATCTTGTTCTCTTTGTGATATGTGCTGCCAGTAAACACCCTGGGCACTCCCGCGTTCCCTTCCCACCCTGCCCGACTCTTGGCTCCACGTCTTCCAGTTGGAAAGCACAAGCTTCTGTGAGTGGGGAAGTT
This sequence comes from Hydrochoerus hydrochaeris, assembly GCA_004027455.1. NCBI lineage: Eukaryota > Metazoa > Chordata > Mammalia > Rodentia > Hydrochaeridae > Hydrochoerus > Hydrochoerus hydrochaeris. The sequence continues at coordinate 8,808 of PVLA01005763.1, read as the reverse complement.
AGACATCCCTGAACAATTAATTAGCCTTTTTTTAGAAAGCTTTGCTTGAAACAATGTGATTTTAATTTTTCTTGTTTTGTATATATGACAGGTCACATCAATAGGGATTAATTTTGCTATTTGGAAACAAATCACCACAAAATGAAAGTATTGTTTTACACCACATATATCTTATCAGATTCAAGCCTAGGCTCCTGATTCTCATGCCTAGTGTTTGGAATGGCCCTTTTTCTTCTTAGACTGAAAATTAGTTTTACCCTTAGATCAGCATTTCTAATTCCTTTATTCTTATCCTGACTCCTGTGGTTTCTTTATCTGTCCTTTGTAGCTCCCCACAAAAGCTCAGTTGATGGGTGTGACAGGAGATTTGGAAAATTTAAGAGTATATGGGTAATGTTCCAGATTTATTGTGATAACAACTTCTTAGTTGTCACTTACCTCTAAGAAGTATCATTAGGATTGATAAAAGAAAAATTATATACAAATATGTATAATTTATGTATGCATCTGTGTTTGTATTAAGAGCAGACAATATAGTTTAAGGGATAAGAATTGTGGTGACCATAGGTTTAAACCCAACTCCACCACTTAACAGCTAACACTGACTTAAGTCTTTCAGTCTTAAGTTTCTTTATCTAAAAAAAAAGGGAATAATAACCACCTCAGTGTAGTTGTAAGGACTAAATGAGGTTGTACTGCACCTGTAAAGCATCTGGCAAAGGGGAGGGCTCAGAAACCGTTAGCTATTTTTATTAGACTTACCCTGGTTCTTGAGGTTCCCTAATGTGCTTTGCGGCCTTGTTGCTAGGTGACGGTGTGAAACTGTGTGTTTGTACGCTGTCCAGGAAGGCTCTACATGGAACTGAAATCACTAGTGGTTCTTCCAGCAGGTGTCTCCCTTCCACCTTTCCCTGAAGCTGCCCAGCTGTTGTGCTTTTTGCATTTTGAGTTACATTTAAACTCAGAAACAAGACTGTCTCCTAAGAAGAAGGGTCACCGCAGGTGGTTAGGGTCTCTGATTGTACTAAAAAATAGAGGGAGCTGGGCATGGTGGTACATGCCTGTACGCCCATTATTGGTGGGAGGCCGAGGCAGGAGGATTATGAGTTTGAGCCCAGCTTGGACAGTTCGGTGACTTAGCAAGACCCTGTCTCAAAAAGGCTACAGACGTAGCTCAGTGCAAAGGCCTGGGGTTTAATCTCCAGTGTCATCTAATAAAAAGGAAAAGGGGAACAAAGAAACAATAGAGTATAAGAAGAAACAGACAAAACATAAAGAGAAGAGGAAAAAATACATGTTTTATGAGGATTGGTAGAATATCTCTACTTGTTTCCTCATACTTATCAGAATGCGTATAACCTCATTTGTAGGCCATTTTCCCTACCAAATAAAAGGCAAAAAAACTGATAACCTTATTAATAAATAACTCAGTGGATAGTGTTTATCCATCAAATCAAATGTGTCAGTTTGGAGATATGGCTCAGTGGTAGAGGTCTTGCCTTGCATGCACAAAGCCCTGTACCACACACACACACACACACACACCACATACACCACACGTGTCAACAGTTTGTAATGTATGAGTATGAGATATCAAGAGCACAATTCAGCTTTTGGTTGTGTTTTTGGTTTTTGAGTTTTTGAGACACAGTCTCACTACATAATTCGAGCTGGGCTTGAACTCATTATGTAGTCCAGGCTGGCTCAGTCTGTGGCAGTCCTCCTGCCTCAGTCTCCCTAAAGCTGGGATTGCAGGTGTGTGCCACCATACATAGCCAAGATCACAGTCTATATGGGAAGCTATAGAAAATATGTGGTCAGGCATTATGAAGCATACTGTTCCCTGGACATTTAGAGCTACCAGTGGAGTCAGTGAGGAACCTAATTCTTTTGAGTTTATATCAGATTCTATGGAGACTTGCACTTGTTTTTATTATTTTATTTCTAATCTATTTCCTGTTTGAGTAAAAATCTGACCAGAGCAATCAAGGAGTATGACTGGGATTAACTGTGCATCAGCTGAAGATTCAGGCTGACACTAAGGGGCACCACCTTCCTATTTTTCTGTTCTCCAATCTGGCTACCCCATTCCTGGAATTCCTCATATTGGTGTTCCGAAATCTGAAGATGACAACTAGGTAGCTTCCATTCCTAAGCAGTCACCTAGGATTCCAGGGCAATGGTTTGCATTGTCTGGTGAAAAAGAGAGATTCTTAGAAAAGCTCAGAAACTATCAGGGCTGTAAAATGAGGGCTTTGAGCTAAAGTTACCTTCCAATGTCTATAAACTGCAATTTTTTTAAAAAAAAATTCACCTTTTTTTGTGTAGAAATAACCAACAGATCAACAGTTTGCCAGGTATCAAAACAGTCACTCAGCTGAAAATAGGCAGGAAAACAAGACCCATTATGTGAGTTCATGGAGATCTGGCCAAACAAAGACAATGCTGTAATTCCACTGCTTTAAGAAAGCCAGTTCATTTCAAAACCAGCTGAGTAGGAATTATGGCACGCTTTTATTTTCCTGTTCACTAAGAGGCCCATTGTGTCTGAACTTAGTCAGTCGCATCATCAAGTTCTCTCTGGCTCTGTCAGCAGGCTGTGGGCTCTGTAGGGTAAAAAATCACTTGTTATTCCCAGGACTCAAAGCTCTGACCAGCACTGAGTCATGAATTAAAGAAATATGGTAATATAGGACCAAGACTCTGTTTTTTTGGACAGCTAAGAAAAACAGTAACAAGTCAATGAAAATATACTGTGTATCTTTCATAAAAGTCTAAAACCTTAGCCAGGCGTGGTGGTACATGCCTGTAATGTCAGCTCTAGGGAGGCTGAGGCAGGAGGACTGCCACAGATTGAGGCCAGCCTGGGCTACATAGTGAGTTCAAGAGCAGTCTGAACTACACAGCGAGAACTTGTCACAAAATAAAATAAAATAAAATAAAATAAAATAACTTCACATTAGGTGTTGTATAGTATGTAAGTGCATGTGCCAGAATTGGTGTTAAAATGATAATTTCTTTCATGGGATACATATAGCCAAAATGAATGTGAACTTCTAAGGATTTTAGAGAAGGATGTTAGAATATAGCATAAGTAAAGCTTTAGATTTTATAATGACATTGCTTTGTGTGGAGAACAACAAAAGTCCCCTCGAGTGGAGTAAGGGTCTCATAGCACAAGTGAGATCATGTGGGATGGCTGAGAAAGAGATGTTATGACTGCATGATGACGAACACAAGATTGCATTAAAGTGAAAACAAAAGAATAGCTCTTCTGAGTATGTCCAGAGCAGACTTTTTTAAAAATTTATTCTGGGTAATTTGAATAGGCATATTAGGGAAGTATAAGCAGTAGGCTTTTCATAAAGGTCTTGCAGTTAAAATTCGAGCCAAGGGAAGATATTATAAAATCAATGTATGTGCAGTTCATTGGCGTGAATCATTTGGTAGACTGGAGAAATAACATTTGGGGTAGTATGTAAAAGTGTAAGTCAGTAGGAACTGTATGAGAATATTAAGAGAGCAGTTAATTGATGGAAGAAAAATACTGAAAGAAGGAAGCAGAAGGAAAAAGGAAGCTAGTAAGAGCCAGTTTTAGAGGAGAATATATTGAAGTTGCTTGGGGGTTAGGCTTGAAGAATTATCATTAGCAGCTGATTGCTATGCAAATGGCATTATTTCATATTCCTGATATACAGAAGAGAAGTGGGTCCTGTCAGTATGGAACCTGTAATCCACTTGGAAGACAGGGTGAATTTAATATTTTCAAAAATCTGGGTCATATAAAAATTAACAACATATATTTGATAGTATCAAATCTGAGAGTATAGGCAACTACTCTGAAGTCAGTAATTATAATTCACTGTGATACCCATTCTGGCTTGACTATTACCTTCTTTTGAATCCTATAATGTCTCCAATGTTTTGTTTTTATTGATTTTGTTCTGTACTGCTATGTTCAATTTTATTGTACCTGATGATATGGGCAATTCTATTGAAGATAACAAGAGACATAGTGGTAACTATTGTAGATCACCTTGTATGGTGTTTTTTTTTTAAATTGTCTTCTTGGCTATAGTTGTTCAAGTTACAGAATTAAAACATACAAAGTGGACATTCAAACAGTGAGGCTGCAAACAGTTCTGTACACCGATCCAACAAAAACTTAGCAACATGGTTATCAATCCTACACACTTAAATATACATGCATTTATATCCTTTAGAGCACTTTCTTTTCCATTATCTGTTTAGTTATATGATGTTTTAGGTTGCTCAGTACCTTACTGATCTGTTTTGTTGTTATTATTTATTTATTTTTTATTTTTTCTTCTTCTTATTTTTTTTTCTATTTATTTATTTTATTTTGAAGGTAGTAAAATATAGCAGAACAAAACAGAACAAAGCCAATTGAGGCAGTGCAGTGAAATTGGTACAGAACCTCAGAACAGGTTACTGGGATAATAGCAATAGGTACAATAGTAATCTGGTTTTCTTCACAATAGTTGTTCCTTCAATCAGGTAGAACAATATCAAAGGAAATACTGAAATTACAAAAACAGAATATTAAATAAAGCAATACTATTGATCAGAACAGAGCAAAATAGAGATAAAAATATTTGCCTTCAAAGAGATGGCAGAAGAAAATCCCTCTTGTTTGCTATATTGCATATAGTCAAACTTGCAAAAGATGCTCAGATCTCTGGCTTTCACTTGCTAGCAGCGGGGTCAGGGGTGTGGGGGGTAAGATGGATGTTTGATTTTTAGGACACATGCTGGTAGGCTCACAGCCCCCCACCAGAGCAGTGAGCTGGCGGCCTATATTCCCAGTGCCCCAAGTTCCAACATGGCACAGATTTCAGGAAACGCTGATCTGGTTCTCACCCTGGGATGGCTGTGGCTTGGGAGGCCAGAGCCACTTACCAGAGCGGCGTGCCGGCTGCCTATTTTCCCAGCACCCCAAGTTCCAACCTGTATGGTGGTTTTAAGTTATGTACTATGTCCATCCTTTTGTTTTGAATGACCCCATTTTGTTTTGTTTTGTTTTCTCATTTGGTTTTATTCTTTTCAAAATAAAAAAAATTTTTTTTAAAAATCAACAACGTAAAAGATGGCCCATTTTTTTTCAATGTACTCAACTATATAAAGACTTGTGGTTTTGCTAGAGGCTTTGCCATCTAGATCTTATCTTAAAATTACCATCTTACCTTTACATTTTTCATCTCTTGCCTGCCAAATGAGAGGAATGTTAAAATAAGATTAAAATTGAGCCACACATGGGGGCACATGCGTATAATCCCAGCACTGGGAGCTTGAGGCAGAAGGATCACCTGACATAATCCTAGGCTACACAATGAGTTCAAAGCCAGCCTAATGACAGCAAGACTCTGTCTTAAAAAAACAAACAAAAGAAAAGATTAAAATTGATAGGCCAGGCATAGCAATGCAAACCTATAATCTTAGCACTGGGAAGGCTGAGGCAGGATTTTGATGAGTTAGAGGCCAGCCTGGGCCACCTAGCATGATCAGTCTCAAAACACCAAAAAAAACCCCCAACAACAGCAACAAAAAAGGATTAAAATTAATCATCCATAAAATAAATCTTATAATTAGATAATAAAGATTTTTTATAAAGCAAATGATTATGAAGCTAGATTAATGTTTTTTAAACTGGGACAAAATTCTTTAAGACTAAATTTTAGTTTCTTTTTCCCAGAAATAAACACTGTGCCATGATCATTTACTTCAGTTTTTTTTAGAACTAAGACAGATATAGCTTTTTAATGTTTTGCAAAGATAACTTAAAGTATTTGTTATTTTCAGAAAACAAAAGTGCTTATTACTGAAACTTTCCTTTATAATCTTATTATAATGTATTTTCAGGACAGAGATAGTTTTTGAAGGCACTTGGAGAAAATAATGAAGACTTTATTGCTCGTACCCTGAACCTCCAAGAAAGAACCATTTAAAAAAAAAAAAAAAAAGAACCATTTCCTAGATTTCTTTAAATGTTTCATATTTTAATAATGAATACAATTTTGTGAGAAGTTAGAATGAGCTACATCCAAAGGGTTATATTTGACCTAATGCCCTGGACTATAATATTGTTTGTAGCAACCTTTATCACACTTTTGGGTTTTACAATCCCTTTGTACTTCTAAAAGATTTTGACACTCCAAGGAAAACTTTTGCTTATGTAAAAATAGATACTTATAATAGATATAATATATAATAGATATTGATATCTTTAACTTTTGCTTATGTAAAAATACTGATATTTAGAATAGCACTTGTTTAAACTGGGAATCTAATCGGGATGGTGATGCACACCTGTAAACCCAGCTGTTAGAGAGTAAAGTAGGAAGATTGCCAGAAGTTTGAGACCAGCCAGGCTATATAATGATTTCAAGGCCACATTGAACTACATGACAAGACCCTGTCTCAAAACAGGAAATTAAAAAAAAATTGTTTATCAATTTACCAAAAGCCCCATGACATACTAACATAAAAATGCATATATTAACATAAACAGCATATTATTATTAAAAATAACTTTTACTTTCCAAACAAAAAAAATTTAGTGATGGCGACATTGGATTACATTTTTATAAGTCTTTTTAATATTTGTCTTAATAGAAGAAAGCTGAATTTTCATACTTGCATCTGTATTCAATCTATTGTAATACGTTGTTCAGGTTGAAATATATTTTTAAAAATTCCATCTTCTCATAGATACGTAATGGGAATCAGGTGAAGTATTTTAATAATTACTGTGAAGATTCTTTTTGATACTACATCAAAATGCAACAAGCAGTTTCTTAAGGGTTAATTGCAGAGTGGGTTCTGAAACTGTGTCAGTGAACTTTTCATACTGTGACATTAAAGTCTAGTAATCTGGATTTTGTAATGAGTCTTTTATTCATGTATGATTTTATAACATTCGTTATTTGGAAAATGTTGGTTCAGTGAGTCATTCACAGTTTCCAAGTGTTGACCGTTTTATCATATGGCATCAAAACAGTATATTTCTTAATATTGCTAGTGATCTCATTAGGAAAACCTTGAAGTATAATGAAGCAGACAGTCTCCTGATGATTGATAGAAATTCTCCAAAACTGATTTTAGCTTGGAAGTTGGAATTTTATTATTGGCAGTAAACACTTTTGCTTGTTTTCCTTGAACTTACAGATTTGCTTCTTTAGTTTTAGAGAAAATGTCTGTCAGCTGTCCGAGTCTGAAAAGCCATAGCTGTCTGTTAGTCATGTTTTCACATAAAAGTGTTCATCCAAAAAAAAAAAAAAAGCAAGAAAGCAGTTTAAGTATGTAACTCTGTTGCTCAAGTGCTCTCCCTCAAGACAACCAGTGAAGATGCTTTGTGTGTAATTCTTCTATTGTTACACAGAATATTACAAAGAAAGTGTCCTCAAGAGTAGAGATTTGATACAATAGATAATTTTTATTGCTGTATCAAGGACATTCTTAACTAAAGCTGGCTTTATTTTTTTACACTGGCTGACATGGTGGTAAAGAATAGAGCTGTACAGTGACCTTTTGTATAATTTGTTGTCACTGTCCTGGCTTACACATTGCCAGCAGTTTTACCCCCTGTTACTTTTACAGAATCATTGTGAGTGTCAACACAGTGAAAATTGTCAAGTGCTATGAAAATCGTTTTAACCCCTCAGATTCTCTAAAGAAATCTCAGGAATCCCAGGGTTCCGTGGGTCACACTTTGTTACCCATGATCTTATCCAAAAGGCCAAGAAGTAATAAACTGCAGGTTTATAAGTATGTTCCAATTCATTAAATTATCACAGTGTTCATGGTCTTAAGATCGTAGGTGGGTATTTCCTTGAATTGACAGGTGTTTAAAATGATGAATTGCCCTGTTGGTCATAGTAACATGCTGCCAGGTTGATGACCAAGGTTATCATCTTTGTTTTCTCTCTTCAGGTGACCTGGTGATTCTCAGTGATGACACTCCCACTGCAGGGTGGCTGCAGGGCCGCAGCTGCTGGGGTTCCAGGGGCTTCTTCCCATCCTCATGTGTCCGAGAACTCTGCCTCTCCTCTCCAAGCCGGCAGTGGCACTCACACAGTGCACTGCTTCAGATTCCCGAGTACTCCATGGGACAAGCACGAGCCCTCATGGGGCTTTCTGCTCAACTAGATGAAGAGTTGGACTTCAGGGAAGGGGACGTGATTACCATTGTGGGGGTTCCTGAGCCAGGCTGGTTTGAAGGGGAGCTAGAAGGTCGAAGAGGCATTTTCCCAGAAGGTTTTGTAGAGCTTTTGGGTCCCCTGAGGACTGTGGATGAATCAGTAACTTCTGGAAATCAGGATGACTGTGTTGGGAATGGTGAGGTGGACATCCCACTAGGAGAAGGAGAGAAAGGGCCAGAGGAGGAGAATGAGCAACCTGGGGATTATGGAATTGCCCTCTATAGGTTCCAAGCTCTGGAGCCAAATGAGTTGGATTTTGAAGTAGGGGATAAAATTCGCATTCTGGCAACCTTGGAAGATGGCTGGCTGGAAGGAAGCCTCAGGGGCAGAACAGGCATCTTTCCTCACCGCTTTGTAAAGTTGTGTCCTAATGCTAGGACAGAAGAGGCCATAGCTCCGTCCCAGGAAGGCAGCCTTACCCAAACCTCAGCGAGTTCTTGGGATGCTTTGGAGAACTCCTTAGTGGTGGAGGAGCCAGGACATGAATCTCATGAGTACAACGAAGAGAAGATCAGCTGTGTTCTTCCTGAGATCCCCATTTCTCCCCTAAACCATCTGACTCCTGAATATGATATAAATGAGAATTCGA